>JACGAQ010001295.1:0-64134 GCA_014119065.1 Orius insidiosus | reverse complement strand
CTAACTAAGATTGTCCGAAAAAATTCCAGAACATGTCTTTTTAAAACATGTCGTTTTTAAAATTTCAAAAAATTCTCTAAGATGTCTTTAGATGCTAATCAGCTTACAAAAAAATTGAGCTCTGTGGGATCATTAGTTCTCGAGATACTGAGGTTTTTCTAATAAAGATAAAACCGTTTTTCTCGAAAACCTTTCGGTTTTTGATCTGAAATTTATGTTTCTTATTCACACAGAAAGGTATCTTCTACAGTTTTTCAGCCAAATCGGAGTAAGGGCCAATTGCTCCCCTTATCGCGCTATAGCCTGTCAAAAAATATCAAAGATGCGTTTTTAAATGCTTTACAATTGAGCTCGTGGGATCATTAGTTCTAGAGATATTTAGGTTTTTCTAAAAAATGATAAGCCCGTATTTCTCGAATTTAAAACGGGAATGTCTCAACGTGTTTCCGGCCTGCCGGCCGTTATTTTTTCCGGAGCACATCACGGCCACAATTTTCAACGGTTTTCTCCAAATTTTTACAAAATCTTCTTAAATTGCTGTAAAAAATATTTCGAGAGGAATTTTTGAATTTCGAAAAAATGGCGGATGTATGTCTGCTTGAAATTGCTCCGTTGGTCCGATTTCTTTTGTCTTAACGGTATGTGAGTTCAGAGAAAACAATTAAACACAACTAAGTTGAAACATATTTCCACATGTCTCGAATTTATATGGTGTCTAGTCGAGAAATGTCTACGGATTTGTTACTTAATATACTTGAATAATTATACTAAACCATCAACGTTCATCGCCTTTGCAGAACTGTATCACACCTTGCGGAATTCTATCTTATTTGTTCCTTATAACGTTTTATTTCATCCATGCCAAAAGGTTAGATGAAAACAATCCTATTCAAATTCGCACAACAATCGCCTTTGATGGCTTAAAAAATAAAATAAACCTTTCTTTGTCCCCATTATATTTTTTTAGTCGGCTCTAGACCCTTTTTTTTCCCACTCCGTAGGCGTCTTTCTGCCGGACGTCGAAAACCACTTCCTGCCGGCCTCCTGTGTGAAAATATGTTTGAAAAGAATGAAGGAAGGATGAAGAGGGTTAGGAAAAGACGAAGGGGGAAAAAAAAGAAAACTGGACAATACTACGACTATTTTTTTCCCTTCCTTCTCTCCATTATCAATCATTCCTACTTCAAACTTAGTGGTCTCAAATATTGAAGAAGGTGAATAGAGTCCTTTTTAACACTAGACTGAACATTGATAATAAAAATGATGTGTTTTTTTATGCTTTTAAATTATTTATTTAAAACGGATTAAACTCTTAATACGCGGATAATGGATTGCTATTGCTTGAAAATTAACGTTGACAGCTTGGCGTAAATTCCGAGCTGACCAATTGGGGACGGTATTTAACTAATGCTTCAAATCGGGGGAGCTTTTTCGAGGGGTTTCCATGCTCTATTATCTTCCTCCCCGCCTCTTCAATTTGTTATCCGGCGTTTCAGTTCGCCATTTTTTTTCTCCATCTCTCTTTCTCCTCTTTTTTTTAACTCTTCTCATTTTAATAGCACCTCGTGAAAAGCTTAAAGGGAACGACCGGGAGGGGGGAAGGGGTTTAATGAAAAGAAAATTATGCATTGTCATGTCTCATCTTTCTCACATTTTTCCTCCCCTCGATCCTTCACTAAAAAGGGAAGTTCAAATTATTTTCATAAAATTTATTCGTTCTAAAATAGGCCAAAGGGGCCCATCCTTCTTACTTTTTTCCGCCTCTCTCAAAGGAATTAATTTTAAAAGGATATATTCAAAATGTACTAATTTTTCGTTTTCACAGGGAGAAAAATATAGTGGGAGATGCTTAAAATTTGATTCTGTATGATTTTACAGTGCACTATTTTGATTTTATACAGTCAAATCAAGTCCTCTCTTTAACAGATAACTAAATAAGAAGGATTCCGCGAAAATATGATAAAAAGTTTGAAGGGCTTCCAACGAAAACTTCCTTAAAGAGAAGGAACAATATAGGAGGGGGAAGTGTTAAGGAGGGGAAGTATAACGAAGGGGAAGTATTTTTGAATTTTGAATTTTGAATTTTTTTTACGAAAAAAGGTTTTTTTTTTCAAAACATTTTCCGGAGTTATGTTTCCTTTTTCTTCTCAAAAACTTTTTGACCTTTTTTTTCAAGGAAATTTGTCAACAAAATTATCTAGGTAGAAATATTAGGACCTTTTGCCCGAGGGATATCTCTGCAAGTGGCGGAAGTATGAAATTTCTCCCTACTAAAAAAATTATTTTCACACCGAAAATTCGTAAAACATTTGAGGAGTATTTGCTGAAAATATTAACCAACGGTTCGGCCGCAGGGAATTTTTTTAAATTTCAAACTGATATGTATACGCCATTTTTCGAAATTCAAAAATCGCTCTCGTTACAATCTTGTTTTACTATTTAGGAAGATAAGACTAATAACATCTCTTGGTGAAAGTTAATTAACTAAAAAATGTAATTTTTTATGTTTTAAAAAGTCTCCTATATGATGAGAAAGAGAGTAGAAAAAAGTTAAGCCCCCAGTCAACCTACGACCTTAGGGTTTCTAGCACACTCTACCTTACCAATGATAATTTATTATACCCAAAAAATATCATTTTTAATGTAAAAATCAAACTTTGCGGAATTCACACCCAATAAAATTAAAGAATTTGTATGTAATTATTTATTTTTACTTATTATGTAGGTATTTACTAATTAATTTATTCGGCACGACGTTCTCCCTTCTTTTTTTCTTTACTCCTTTTTGCTGAAACTGTTTGAACTAAACTATCCACCTCAGAGAATAAGTCCAACCCACTCACCTGCCTCTCATAAATATCAAACTTCCCATTCTTCAAATATTTACTTGCTAGAGTAGGTAATCACTTAAGACGGTAAGACCCCGTCTTCATTATTCAAGGAAACTTTCAATTTTTTTTTTCTTTACCAACCCCACTCAACGTAAATTTCTGAATAATCTTTTTTGATTTTAAATACCTAACTTTGATTTTAAAGAATAAATAAAACTTCACTTTTTATTAAATATTTTGATTAAAATGATCTCTCTACAAAATAATCAGAAAAACGTTTTCTTTCATCCTAAGTTTATTTTTAAAAAATCTTATTAGTCCCCGTGGTTTTATTAAAAAAATTAATCTTTTAAATGGATACCTACATCAATAAATTAATTAATTGATTTAAATGTATTTCACAATCATAGAGTAAAAAGGTTAATTTGCTGGTTTACTTCCGAACCTAGGGAAACAGTTTTTAAAATGAGAAGTTTCGAAAGATGTTTTTGTTCAATTTTTTCGGGAATCCCCCGGAAAAAGATAAAGTAATTAGTTTTTAAATTATTTATTATTCTTTTTTCCCCACTTTATCGAGAAAATGCACGAAGGAAATCCGAGTTTGAATGTTTCCACATATCAGATTTCGAGTTCGGCGTTTGTCTAACCACCGGTCTAAGTTGTAGGTCGGGAGATACAAGTACGGGGGGGGGGGGCGAAATTCAGAACTGATAAGAGTTCAGAACCCCGGGGTCTGATAAGAGGACGACCCCTATTCGACACCGGTTGAAGATTAGTTTTCCAGGCGCTCCGTAAAAAAAAATATAGTTTTCCTCCTGAAATCTTTAGAAGCGGCCGATATGAAAATTGAGCAGAAAAGAGATGTGGGATAACATTTTTTTTCCTCATTCTTCCTCTTTGTTATGGTATTTGCATAGATTTTCTCCCCACCTGGAACGATAACTTCGTTTTAGCCAGTTTCCCTTGAGAAAAAAAAGTAGAAACGTTTATCTTTTCTAGAAAAAAAAAATTGTAAGTCTCGTTAAAAAAATTTCAAAAAAAAAATCTCAAGCCCTCCGGCCTTAGTCACGTTCCCTTTAAATTTTTTTATTTATTTATTTTTTTTTTATTAATAGTTGGTGGCTGTCAGAGAAAAGAAATACTGGAGAATTTGATATTTCTTGCAAAAAAAAAAAACTCAGGGATGCACTCGATTTAAAAAACCCAAAAATTTTAAGTGAAACCTAAGCTGACTTCTGAGTCGATAAAGAGTTTAGGCTCTCCTTACGTTTGAATTCAAGGATGATCGGTCCCGCTGAAAGCATAACGTTACCCATAATCAGGCAATTCTGTTAGGCTTCAAGCGCTCTCTCGTAATAGCCCCAGACGAAAATAGAAGCTGAACATTTTGCCCATTCCACCCTTCACCATCGACCATTACGCACTCCCATTCTGACCGAATCACTTCTTCAACTTCGCTTCTAAAATATCTGTTTAGACAAGTACTTGTGAGGAAATCCTTTCAACAATTGCAATTTAAATAGGACTGACAAAGTTCAGACTAAACAAAAATAACTATGTAGTTTAAAGAGGGGGCGCTATAAAAGAGAGGACGATTTTAGAAAAATTTTCCTGTAGTTTAAAAAAATTTTCCTTCTATTATGAAAATTTTTTCAATTTTTTTTTCCCGAAAAGTTTCCCAAGTTACTTTTTTCATTTTTTAAAAAAACCGGCTCCGTGGCTGGTGGGTTCAGTCTTGGACTCTCACCACGGAGACCGGGGTTCGATCCCAGGTTGGGTATAGGGATTTTTGGTTGGAAGTAAAATTCCAATTAAAAATATCCTTCTACAAAATCTGTGGATAATTTAGTTAGGCCACTACTCTGGTAGTTGGCCCAAAAGGGCGCCACGGCATTATGGCGAAAGCCCCCGCCTGGGTCTGATCTCCCTCCCCCTTTGTAAAAAGCCTAATGTGGCTTAATACAATTAACAAAAAAGAGTAGATTAACCAATAGGAAGAGTAAGCCTCTTGCTCATTGGTTATATCTACTTCTTTTACAAAAAAAAAAAAAAATTTAAAAAAACAAAAATTTTGAAAGTTTTTTTTTCCATGAAAACATAATTTTTTTAAGTAATCAAAGCAATTTTTTCAAGTAATCATGTAATTTCTAAGTACCTACATATCTAGGTAGAAATTATGGACCTCTTGCCGAAGGGATGTCCCTCTCGCTATTGGTAAAAGTATCAAATTTCTCCCTATTAAAAAAAAAATTTTTTTACTCCAAAAATTTTTATAAAATATGAGCCGCATTTGGTGAAAATTTGGTTAAAATCGGACCAACGGGCGATTTTTTAAAATTTCAAACAGACATAACATGGTCATTTTTTTCAAATTCAAAAATCGGCCTCGTTACAATCCTCCTCTGGAGTTGGCTCCAAAAGGGCGCCATGGCAATATGGCGAGAGCTCAGGCCAGGGTACAACCCCCCCCACCCCTTGTGATAGCCTCGTTATAATTTTGTTCAACTATTTAGAAAAATAAAATTTTTAAGATAAAGATAATTTTAAAGATTTTGAGTAATTTGGTGAAAATTGGTTCAAAACTGTGGCCGTAAAGTGTTCCGGAAAAAAATGCTACGGCCGGCCGGAACCATAGACATCCATAATCGATTTGATCATACGGGGTCAGGAGAACCTTCCCCAAAAACCTTTCAATTCATGGGAAAAGTTTTTTGAATTAGAGCACTGTGGGCCCAAGAAAAACGATTTTTTAAAAATTGTTTTACCTTTAATTTAAACAATAGCATAAATTAGAATATCTAAACGTGTTCTCTTTAACCGAAAGAGCCTCTTCAAACTTAATTACCTCATTGGCCTAATTTACACACCTCAGAATCTCTTCGGAGTTGACCGCTAAATAGGCAGACCAACCCTCCTTATCACAATCTAAACTAATCATAATAACGTCAATAAAATCTCATATAAGTTTCAAAATAAACTTGAAAAAGGGCATGGAAAAGGAAGCGATTGCCGGCTTTAGGCCCATCTATATTACCAAGGGTCTCCAACCCTTATTTAAAAGATTATCCCATATAAATGCAAACTGCTTTTAACCTTTTCTTAACCATTATTAACGACATGAATAGACTTAAACAAGGCAAAATGAAGTAAAAGAACAAAATTCATCATGAAACTCTGATAATTTAATTTATATAAAAATATCGAGTTTTGTTTTTTGTTTTTTTCCCGTTGGAAATATAGGTCGAAAGCGCACGGATGACAGGATAGATGAACTCAGCCGTGTGACGTATAGAGAGAAGTGGTCCAAAATAAAAACAAAACTTTTCTCTTACCTACTCCCTTTTTTTTCTTGAGGAATGTTTATAAAAATTTAAAGTAAAAAAGTACATACATATTTAACATTATTAAAAAAAACAACAATCAAAAAATCATAAAAAAATGTAACAGGCTCAATATTTAATTAAAGCAAAAACAAAAGCTTATTTTGCTTTGATTACTTGCGTTTATACAACAAATTAAGTTTGATTAAAAACTTTTCTCCTTTTTTTCCCCCTCAATCTACCTACGCAGAATGAGATTTTCTGATTGATTTGAAAGAAATTTGCTTCCTATTTTTTTTTCTTTTTTTCTCGGGTCAAAGACCTCAAAAATCCCTCCCAGGTAAAAAAAAAAAATTTTTTTTTTAACCAATTTTTTATTTATTTTTTTTGCAGCCCTCTAAAGGCGTTTTTCATGAGAGGTGAGAACAAAAAAATTTTTTTTGGGAGACAATTTAATTTACTCGGGTCCTCAAAATTTTAAAAATTTTGGCTGTTAGCAGACCCTCTAGGCCTCTAAGGACTCCAAATTTTTTTTTTAAATTTAGGACGAATACCTGATTTATTTTTACTTATTTTATTGTATTTTTAAGGGTCCTGGAAGGGTTTCTAACGCTCCAAATTTTTTGGGCCCAAAAACAAAGTTTTTATTTTATTTTGAGGTTTACCCACCACTCTAAAAATCATGAAAAAATTCTAAATATTTCCAAAGAATTTTCATTGGTTTTTCACAAAATCGGCTCGGGGGACGATTCGTCTCCTTTTTATCCTTGTTTTAACATATTACTTTAACTTTTTTAAAAATAACTTTTGATTTATTCAAGAGTTGGGAGGATCGATCGGTAAAAGATTAGAGATTCTGAATGGGCCGTCGGACTAATGTCTCTTCTAGCTTGTTCCTCGTTAACCTTATCAAAGTTAAGATAATGCTCTCATCATCGTTTTCAAAAGTAACAACTCGAATTTACGTAGAATCGCTTCAAGTTTGAAAAATTCACATTCAGCCCTTTCGCACCGAGAAAATACGTACGGGCCTTTTAGATTACGATAAAAGATTTTGACGACGCTCTATCTGGTGCCAATATTGATAGGACATACATTTCTGATCAAAAAACCGAATGGTTTTCGAGAAAAACGGGTTTATCCTTTTCTAAGGAAACCTCAATATCTAGAGAACTAATGATTCCCTGAGCTCATTCTTTCTGTAAATTGTGTAGCAATTGAAGACGGATCTTTTTAGAAATTTTTCTCAAACTTTTAAGTGTGAAAAATTAATTTTTATAACTTTTGAGAGGTCAGAAAATGTTGTCGCTATCAAGGTGGCTTTGGATTAATACAACTTTTAGTAGAAACTAAAATCATAATATGTATTTCCAGAATTTTCGAGGTGGGAAAACAGTATTTTATATGTGGCAGTATTTTCACATAATTGTGACAAAGTTTAGATCAAATCAAAATTTTTTCTAATACATATTTTGTAATTCCAAAAATGTAAAGTAGTTGCAAAAGATTTTGTAAAGCATTTTTCAATTTTTTCTACATGAAAGTTGGTAAGCTCGCGTTGATGGCCGGAGGGTTTACTAAACCCAAGTTTGATATATGCTGGTCAGAGCTAATTCTGCCCTGGACACAATACAACCTCGTACATCAGCCAAGACAATACACTACACCTTAACATAATACAAAGAGTGGTTCCCGAGGGAGAGAGAGTATATTACATTATTAAATCTCTTTCTAAACACACCTTCAGAAAAGATACTATCTCATGGAATCGTGTAATTTCATACTACATTGCTCCCAAAAATTAAAGCATTGTTTTCCCAGCATCTTAAAAAAATAAGGGTAAAAAGTTAAAATGAAACAAAAGAAGGAATCTTTGACTGCGAAAAAATATAACATTTGGTGCCTATATTAGGCTTGTCTCGTTTTCGCAATCTTAGACATCTTTTCTTTTACGTATTTTAGATTAAATCGCGTAATTTATTGCCAGTGAAATTCAAATCACATTTAAAAATGAAAATAACCAGATTTTCCCTGTGAAATTCAAATATCATGACGTCACATCTATTGCTTACAGCGGTTTCCAAGTTACTCACAATCCTTCTTCGCGATCTAAACATCGAAGCGGCAAATAAAAGAAAAAAATATGACATTTTTCGACATTAGAAAATTTAATTACCATTCATTTTTTGTAAATACATTTTTTGGCTACGACGTACCGTTTTGGAGATAAAGGCGAAAAACCGCGAAAAGTCTCGCTCATCTGAACAATAATAAAGGTCTCCAAGGTCAACATTTTTTTTTCTAATTTTCAAATTGTTAGTGTAGCTCGGGCGCCGTTGTTCGCACAAAAAGTTTTATTGAACCAAATTATAGGAAATTTAGTCAGCTTTCTTTTTTAACTTATATATTGTTTGGCTACGCTGTACCGTTTTGGAGATACAAGCGAAAATCCGAAAAAATCCGCGTTTAAGCCACTCCCCTCCTTCATATGTGGGATACTCATGAACCCTCACCTACACATTTTCGTCAAAAAACCATAATTTTTTCTAGTCGCAGCTTTAGACTGACTGGACTTAACTATATCGAAGTTGAACCGTGAACGAAAGATGAGATTTTGTAGTTAAGGCCCTTAGTAACGCTTCTAATATGAAATCTGAAGATAAACAAGTAAACCATCAAAACGTAAATATAGTAGCCTGGAGGTTATTCAGACTTCTAGTCCATACCCTATAACACAAACTACTCAGATTTAACTTTCGATAGTTGGCCAATAACAAAATTGTCAAAATACTCTTAAGATTCTTTTCAAGTTTCGGAGTTTCCTTGGAATGGCCTTTTGGTTTGAAACTCCTGGAGCATGCGCAGAAGGATTTGGACGTCAACTTTGACGTCGTTCAATCGTTTGTCTGTCAAATCTGAAGTCTTCTGACGTCAAATTTACCGTGAAAATCCTTCTGCGCATGCTCAAGAAGTTTCAAACCAGTTTCTAACTGCGGTTGGAACAAATCTTAGCAGGATTAGACGAGTATAAGTAGTGAAACTTATAAGTTTTAAGAATTTTGTTTTCCTTCTCTCTTCTCCCTGAGATCAATCAAAGTCAAGAAGTAACCTGTTGGCAAGTCCTGGCCCTTAATTTGTCAACAGCCAATGTTGTGACCCCACGCAAATAACTGTCTTGAACAACTTTCTCTAATGGCCTAGGTTAAGGGTTTGATTTATGTGCTGGCATTTCGTCAATAACCGCAGACCTATCAGAGGCTGAAAAAAAAAGGTCTCCTAAAATATTCAAAACTGTTTTCTCTCTCGTAAATATAAATAACGTTCATCCTTACGAATTTCTCGTTAAAGACCACTTTAGAGGTTAAAGGTGCCATTATTTCAAGTAAGTAGTTGCCTTAAGTTTCGTCCTTGGCTAAAAGATAACACAAAATGGAGTTTTAAAAGCCATTTCCTTACACCCCAAGTTTTTTTTGTTAAAAAAGACGCCTTAAAACGCTTTTCATTATTCAAACTTTATCATTTAAAATGCCCATAAAATTAAATTGGATTTCCGAATTTCAATAGGTTATTAAAGTGTTTAAATTTCAACCTCAGGAATTAATTGGAATAAAAGGAAACTCGGACAATTCAAGGCGGACATTGAAAGGAATTATTAAAATTCCGTTTATCCTTCTACGAATTTGCATCGTGAGTGAAACGGTGTTGATTTTAGACCGAGAAAGGATTTCTGGGCGAATTGAGAGAGAAGGGCTTGGCCAAACTCCAATCTTTCGGTTCGATACACATTCAGATCAAAAGAGTCTAGTTAGAAAATAAAATGAATAAACCAAAATATACAACTGAATGATTTATTTTATTTAATAAATGATTTCAGAACCTTTTTAAAACCAACACAAGCTGTGTCCGGTAAAATTATGAACGGAGCTTAATTGCTTTGTTCCAACCGAAGTTTGAAACCGTTTTGAAACTCCTGGAGCATGCGCAAAAGGGTTAGGACGTCAACTTTGACGTCGTTAAAATCGTATGTCCGCCCAATCTGAAGTCTCTGACGTCAAATTTGACGTGCGAATCATTCTGCAAGCATTCTGAAACAAAGCTAATAGGTTGATTTCGAAGAAAAGATATGAGGCGCTCCGGGTACGAAGGGCGAACTCGACATCGGACAAATTTTTTTTTTTTTCATTTTCAGATTCTTGGCCTTTTGAAGAATACACCCATGTAATATTTATATTGAGTTTGCCCTTTTTTCCTCTTTAAAATACGTAAAAACCGATATGCGGCAAAGCTCTAACTGCGATATCCGAGCGGGTACGAAGGGCGAACTCGTATCCTAGTCCACTACCCCCACTCCTTTTCCGGGAGCCCCACTCCTCTTGGAACAGCTCACCGCCACGAAATAAAAATATATTTTATACATTTTGTGAATTAATAATCGTAAAAAATATTCGAAAATTTTTAAAAAACCCTTTCCTCTATGATTCTATAAAATCTAAAATCTCGCCACGAAAATTCCAGAGAGTGACTTTTCTGTCGAGTTCGCCCTTAACAGAAAACTTTAAAATGCGAATATCTCGAAACTACGTTTTGTTGAGTTCGCCCTTCGTACCCGGAGCGCCTCATATTTACCTGCCTATTAATTTATTCATTCTTGAGGGAATAAAGAAGGTATGCCTATTTTATAAAAATAAAAAAGATCAAAAATATAAAACAAAGATAATAAAAGTGATTTTGGACACAAGGTTGGAGTTTATTGTCCTGTTAACACTAATAAGGTTTTCCTTTTTCCCCCCGCGTCATCTTCTGGAAGGCTATAAAAGCAATAATGTAGAGGCGAGACAAAATACAAGTTGGGGCTGAGTACGCCAGTGAAAGAGCGGGGAGGCGAAGGGAAATAAACATGTGTCGCCGTCAAAAGTCTCCAGCGATTCTGTAGGCTTTAGAGTTCAACCTTAAAAACGTTGGCCCGCCTTCTTTCATTGCTCTCCGACAATAATCCGAAAGGAAAAAATCCTTCTTCTACGCTCCGGACTCGCCGAGATTTATCGTTCAGATTTATCTCGTAAACCTAACATGGATCTCTTTTACTTTTAGATACTGGCGAAATAGGGACGGATTTAATTTAAACCAACACTTTTATATTTTATACGTATCCTTAAATAAAAGATTTCATCGAACTTTTAAATTGAAGAAAGCCTACAGCAGAATAAGGGGGGGGCCCTTACTCAGATTTGGCCGAAAAATTCCTGAAGATGCCTCCCCATGTAAATAAAAACTGACATAAGTTTCAGATCAGTTTTTCAAGAAAAAACCTTTTTAGAAAAACCTCAATAATTCGAGAACTTATGATCCCACAGAGCTCATTTTTTTTGTGTATTGTGAATTTGTGAGATGGGACCAAAAAAGCTGTCTCCACAGCTGCAGCGTTCAGTGAGTACCAATTTTTGCTGCTCCTTCCTTGATTTTCGAACTTCAGCGATTTTTAAAACATGCTTTTTTTCATCTACTTTTTTCGGCGCATTGCAGCTCGGAAACGGCCGATCCTACAATGAAGTTGATTTCGTCTAATTTGTAGGAAATTTAATTACCTTTCATTTCTGTATTATATTTTTTAATTACGACGTACCGTTTTGAAGATAAAGGTGGAAAACCACCAAAAGTGACGCTCAATCACTCCAAGGTCAAACATTTTTTACACAGTTTTTCGTCGCCGTGTAGCTCAAGCGCCGTTGGTTGTACAAAAAAATTTATAGAAAATTTAGTCTGATTTCTTTTTTAACTTAAATAATTTTTAGCTAAGACGTACCGTTTTGGAGATACAAGCGAAAAACCGGGAAAATACGCGTTTAAGCCCTCCCTGGCCATCGATGGGGTAGGATGGGGCTTTTATTTGGGATACTCATGTGACCCTACAAATTTTCGTCAAAGAACAAAAAATTTTGAACGATTTCGCAATATTCGTATCACCTATTTTTTTTAGGTCAAATCTTCTTCAGATACAAGAAGAGGATAAAATGGCTTTTTACGCTACCAAAACCTCTGTTTATACTCGTGTCAATCTCGAGGTGGCACGTTATCATTCTTCTTCCTTTTTATATACAACTCTGAGCTTCTCGAAGAAGACTTCCTTTTATCGCCATTCCCATTTCCCTACCTGATCCTAACTTTTATTCAAAAACCCTCCGAAATAAGAAAAAAACAATAAATAAAAGTATAAACCGTAAGAATACAATTTATATGTTTTATTTTTTTTTTTTATTGTAATAAAAGACGAGGAACAATAAAACCACTCAATATTTTTTTATTGCATTCCGAATAAACCCAAGTTTAATTTTTATTCCTTTTTTTAATTCCTCATTTCTAATAATGAATACAAAAACACGTTTGAAGTTTTTATTTCTTAAGGTAAACTATGTTCGGGTTAATTGGAACGCTGTAGAACAACCTGGGTGTAAACTAGATCAAACTTGAGCCATGCTTTCTGGTTTTGTAGCTTGTATCCGACTTTATTCTATTTATAAAAGAAAATGTTTTAAATATTAGAATAATTTTGACACGTATTTATTGATATATTCAAACATTTCAAACTCAAAGGATTTCGACAAAAGCCTATTGATGTTCGTTTATAATGAATGCTTGGACGATTCTCCTCTTTTTCCTAAATCGTTTTGAGGATACAAAGTGACTGAATAATATGGTTTACAATATTTTAGAATCTTATTAATTATTCAAATTAAAAATGGAGGTGGTATAAAATCGTTTCGGCTAAAAAAGCCTCGTCAGAGCTAATCCTTCTATCACAATCATTACCTTTCAACTTCCTCAAAGACAAATTATTGTAATACCCTCCATGAGAAGATCTCTGGAAACAGGTTGTCTGTGCTGATGGCCGTCCATCACAATTTTTTTCTATAATTTTTATACGATTTTCAACTAAGTTTTACAGTCTCTTACTTCTATACTGGGTGGAAGCTTTCTACTCTCAATATTGTCTCCTCCAGGTTAACTCGAAAGCGAATTAAGGTAGAGAAAAAAGTTAAAAGGTGACGCCCTTCATTTTGGATCTACTTTTTAAATTTTTTGTGTTTGGGAGCCTTCCCAGACCCCGTGGAGTCCAATCCATCGTTTTCCAGGTTGTAAATTTTGTTATAACACTCATGACCAAACGGCTTAAAAAATGGAGGCATTCTCGCTAGGATCTCATCATGACGAGTTTATTTATTTAATATACTTTGGATGGAAAGCCACGAAAAAAACATCAAAAGAGTGTATTCTAAGTAAAATTGTCTGCATAATCCGAATCTGCAATCAAAAATTGGGGTTCTTACTAAGGTTAAGGAAGTTGTGTCCGTTTTAAAGGGAAATTTTGCGTTTCGGACGTTCTGCGCTTACGAAATTGAAATAACGATTTAAGATTCGTAATTTACGCTCAAAATTGTAATTTAACTAAATTGTAACTAAAACTAAATTGTAATTGTAATTTAATTGTGGTTGTAATTTAACTCTTCTTCAAAAAAAACCCAAGATGAAAGGGAAAAGCAATGACTTCTTAAAGGAAGTTAACACGGTTAACTTTATTTTTAAAATAAAATACAATTTAAGTAAATGTAAAAATTTAATTCTTTTCTCCTCAAAATGCCCGTATGTAGCGAGCGTAATAGACTGGAAAAAAGAGAGAGAGAGCGAAAACGAGAAAACCGCTTTAATCTACCTTCGATATTCGGAGAGCTCGATATATCAGTGAATTTCACGCGCAATTGCGTCATCTTTGCAGATCTTTCACTACCTGGAAGTCCGCCAGAGAAAAATGGATTTATAACACGTTAGACTTCTTTCGTGTATTTTCTTCACTTTTCCAATCAAATCAGGTATTGAGTTATCCCCTGATTTTTCGAAGGAGTTGGAAAATAAATAAATCAATAAAATAAATGCAGGTACAACTTTGTATATTTGGTGGGAGAAAAGAGGATTTTGAGGATTTTTGGTTAACACATAGGAAACGTAATATTTTGAGATCATTGAAAATTTAATTTTAAATTCCTTAAAGATGTTTTGTTTTACCCTTCATGTCGGGTTTTTGGGAAGAGCCTTCCAGACCCCGTAGGGCCAAATCGATTATGAATCTATTCCGATCTTAACTTTGTCTGTGGTTGCGTCCGGCCGTACTATTTTTTTCCGGAACACTTTACGGCCACAGTTTTCAACCAATTTTTATTATATTTTTACAAAATCTTCAAATATGGTTGAAAAAGATTGTAACGAGCGCGATTTATAATTTTCGAAAAAAAAAAAAAAAAAAATGGCGGGGATATGCACGTTAGAAATCTTTAAAGTGCACTGCGGCCGAACCGTCGTCGGTCTGATTTTCACTAAATTTTCACCAAATACTCCTTATATTTTTGAGAATTTTGGGTGTATTAAAAAAAATTTGCTTGGATAAATAAATCAATCCTTATGGGTCTAATTAATATAAATATTAATTAATTATTAGTAAATTTTAATGCTATTAAAAGTTACAGAGGGAGAAAGAATGAAAAAAACGGATATTCCACGACCGGTTTCGGTGTAATACCGGTGTAATGACAATTAAGAGGTAGTGGGGCCGGGAGGGTGCCGTATAAATGGATCGTTTGTCCACCTTCCCGCAGTGTCCATAATACCGTCTAATGAAAGTCAAGTAAAAAGTGTAGGAGAATGAAAAATAAGGAAATAGTCCACCTGATGAGGCGTATTACGCCGAAACCGGTCGTGGAATATCCGTTTTTTTTCATTCTTTCTCCCTCTGTAACTTTTAATAGCATCCAATACACGTTCCCTAGTTGCGCGATTCGCATAAACCAAAAACCCTTTGTTAAATTTTAAATAAATTTTATTTAAATATTTAATTTTAATTACTAGTAGTCAGCCGGAGTTGAATTATTGGAATATGTATTTGAATTGTTTAAATAATTAAAATAATTGAATTATTTAAATATCTCAATAACAAATCGACATAGGAGAATTAAAGGCTTAAATGTTAAATTGAACTTGAAGACCTAACAAGAATGAACCAACCCTTGAATCGTAAACCATATTTATCATTGGTTGGGGGGGGGGGGACTTTACCGATCGTTTATCGTGCCGGCCCACCGTCACTACTTTTTCCGAAGCACTTCTCGGTCGCAATTTTCATTCGATTTTCACAAAATACTGCATATTTCTTTCCTTTAATAATTTTAGATGTTTCACAAATGAGGCTTTCCTTTTCTTTCACAATAAGTACTGAAGTTTTTGTCTGGATCGTTTAATAAACTTTTTTTTTAACTCGGGATTTTTATAACTACTCGGTAAAATAAACATGTAGGGGAGGAGGAGGAGTTATTTTCCAGTTCGTCTATAAAATTCCTTAAGAACCTTCTAAAGTCGGTTTTCAGGTTTGAAATTATTAAAAGCAAAAGGGAACACTCTAAGTGTTGGAGGGAAAAAATAGGGGTGTGAGATTTTCAGAGTTGAAAGTACCCCTAACTTTACATGTATTTTTGAGAAACTTTCTCTTTTTTTTTTCTTTCTTCTTCTTCTTCTTCTTTGAAATCTACCTATTTTTACTTTCTACTGTTAACATTCGAAAACCGGTGATTGCTTCCAAAAAAAGGACTGGTGATTTTAATCAATCACGAGATTTTCAATGGTTTTCAGAAAAACTTATTTTTTTAGGTATTTTGTTATATACCTACCTAACAATATATATTTTTTAAGCCGATTCCCTTTTTTTCGAAATCTCATTTGACATTTTTTTCCCTTTTTAATTATAATTCCAATTTCGTGCTCTATGGCAGAAATACTTATTGGATTTTAAAAAATGTAAAAAAATAAATAAAGAAATAAATAAAATATTTTTCATTCTTCTTTGATATCTTCACGCCCGGGCCGAATCCAAATAGGTCCTTTTAGATTTAATTCATTCGGAACATATTTTTCCGAATCGGTAAAACAGAATACTGGAAATAAACAGATCTCAAATGAGCGGGCCAGTGTTCTTCTCACAATAAATCCAGGTTCATTACCATACGGAGTGACCCGGGTATTGTCGAGGATCGCGCACCGCCCACCATTCGACATACTTCACTCTGTCAAACAAAAGAGTCCGACATTTACGACATTTAACTAATGTTTTTACGTCTATATTTTATTTTTAACTTTCTCAAAGAGGACGTTACTTTATTACCCGTCATGATCGGTTTTTGGGGGTCTTTAATACTTGGAGGAAAGACTTCGGTCTTCACTGATCATGAGGTTCTCTGTAGTGCCGGCTTTCCTTAGTTATACTTCCATGTCGGGTGTTTGGGGAAGGGTCTTCCAGACCTTGAAGGGTCAAACCGAATTTTGATCTTTACCGATCTCAACTTCATCTGTGGTTCTTCCCCTCCGTTATACTTCTCCCTCCTTAAACTTCCCTCCTTGATCCTTTCCCCCTCCAATATTGTTCCTTCTCTTCAACGAAGTTTTCGTTTAGTTGGAAGATCATCAAACCTTTTTTTTTTCTTTTTTCCAATCTGCCACTTATTCGAAATCGGAATTCAAAAATCTTAAATTTCGTAAAAATTGTAGCCCTATAGCGTTCCGGACGGCCGGCAAATTTTAACTCCAAAATCTTGGATATTTAAATTTTTTTTTTGTCGGTTTTTTTGAGAGTGAAGTTATTTTGTTTCATCCTTTATAAAGAAAAAAACCCCAATCGGATTTTCGTTTGTTTTGTTCTTAAAATTGGGTTGTCTAACGTTATAAAGAAAACGAAACTGTTTCCTTCCCAAAGACCCCTTGAAAGGGAGGGAAAAAAAGCGTGAAAACAAGAGGAAACGTCCATTTTAAAACCAACAAAGAAAGTTTTTTTTTTCTCTAAATTTTTGATTGTAAATCCTGGTTTGGTTTACAAAATAGTATTCGGTATGCGAGGTTCTTCCTATGGTGCATCATGCATATTAACAAACTCATCACTCCTGCCTGAATCCTTCCATCCCCGCAGTCAACCCATCACATTTGAGTGAAACCAAATTTAATCACCTGCTTCGACAAAAATCCAGTAAAAGCTTGCTTTTACTTTTCGTTTCCATCAGGCTATTTTTAGATCGATTTATGAATTTTTCTACAACGTTTTGATTTTATATTTTTTTTCAGAATTTCATTTTCATTGTCACTCTGATAATCACCCAATTTTCTAACTTCTTAAACCTAGGTTCTATAACCTATAATTTTTAAATTCATTTATTGATTATAAAAAAAAAATTGATAAAAAATTTTTTTTGGTAGTTGGTAGAAATTTGGTATGCTCGCCAATCTGGGAAAGGATTGTACTATTTTTTACTTCTATACTTTATTTTCAATTTAACAATAAATCAAGACTTTTAATTTTATAATTTAATATTGAACCTAAAAATAATAAATATCACCTTTAATTACGTACACTTCACGCTGGTTCAGAAGTGATGGATCACCCTTTTATTTTTTTTAATAATGAAGGTCGGAAAAAAAAAGTAAAATTTAAGCCCCCCTTGATTTTTGACGCAAAGAATAGATTGCAATTAACCCCCCTTGATTTTTGACGAAGAATAGATTGCAATTAACGAATTTTGATTTTGGTGTACAGGGTGTACCAGAGCGACACCAAGTTCGTTATATCAAGTGAGAACGTCTATTTTTTACAGATGTAATCTCAAATTTCAAATTAAATTGATTATTCATATGACCTCTTTTCAAAACTTAAAAAAAAAATATTGTTATTTGCGTTAAAATTGAAATTTTTTGAAATTTTGAAATTTATATTTAATTTTGAAATGAAATTTTTAATTCAAGTATCTAAGCAAAAAAAAATATGTTCATATGAACAGTCCAATCAACTTGGAAATTACGAATCTGGAATATGTAGGTAAAAAATATATAAATAGAGGTTTTCATTTTAAATAAATAAGTTGGTGGCTCTGGGATACCCTGTACACCAAAATCGAAATTCGTTAATTATTTGAGGGTTTAAAAAAGACAGTTTCAAAAATAAAAGGGGTGACCCCATTCTGAAACACGTGTATATATTTCAAAAAATAAATAAAATGATCAAATAAAATCAAAGAAGTTAATTTTTTGCACGAAAACACTGTCTAACAAGTTTATTAAATTAGTCTTTGACGCTTTGTAAAAGGTTTTTCACTCATGTTACTCGAGTAACACATGTTGGTGACGTCACTTAAATGATTGATGAATCGCGAACCCAGGAGCATCTAATCTTCATGACGTCACGAGTTAATTTGATTTGATATGACGTAAGCCTGTGATACCTCAAATAATTAACGTTTGTCCTTCTATTTCTGGATAAAGGTCATCCCTTCCCATTTTTTAAAAAAAATCAAATTATTAAAGGCCGACCCTCATGAAAAAAATTTTGAACATTTTAGGCGTTAAAGTCCATCAAAAGTTGACCTTCTCCGTAAGGTTATTGAAGTAAACCATTAAGAAGGTAATTTTTAAAGGCTTGTAAATCGTAAACCGTTACAGATATTGAAAAAATGCACTAAATAAATCTGTTGTAAATTTAATTCTCTTTAATTTTGATTCTATTCATTTTTTCTCTAGGACGCACTGTTTTCAAGATAAATTTATTTTAAAAAAAATATGTTCCGAAAATGGTGCATCCTAGAAAAAATAATTAAGTACATTTATAGAAAATTAAATTTCCTACAATTTTTATTTACAAAATGAAACTCAGCCACAGGGTAATTTGAATTTTGTAGATTTTAGGCGTTAAAGTCCATCAAAATTGACCTCTCCGTGTAAGAAGGTTATTGAAGTAACCATTAAGAAGGTTAATTTTTAAAGGCTTGTAATCGTAAACCGTTACAGATATTGAAAAAAGCACTAATAAAATCTGTTGGAAATTCATTCTCTTTAATTTTTATTCTATCATTTTTTCTCTAGGGACGCACTGTTTTCAAGTTAATTTATTTTAAAAAAAATTTTTTCCGAAATGGTGCATCCTAGAAAAAATAATTGAGTACAAAATAGAGAATTAAATTCCTACAATTTTTATTTATTAGGTGTACAAAATGAACTCAGCCACAGGGTAATTTGAATTTTGTAGATTTTAGCCGAGTTTCATTTTGTACACCTAGTAGTTCATTTTTCGAAATTTTGAACATTTAGGCGTTAAAGTCCATCAAAAGTTGACCTTCTTCGTGTAAGAAGGTTATTGAAGTATAACCATTAAGAAGGTTTTTTTAAGGCTTGTAAATCGTAAACCGTTACAGTTATTGAAAAAATGCACTAAATAAATCTGTTGAAAATTTAATTTTCTTTAATTTTTATTCTATTCATTTTTTCTCTAGGATGCACTGTTTTCAAGATAAATTATTTAAAAAAAATTATTTTCCGAAAATGGTGCATCCTAGAAAAAAATAATTATGTACAAATTTATAGAGAATTAAATTTCCTTCAATTTTTATTTATTAGGTGTACAAAATGAAACTCAGCCACAGGGTAAATTTGTATTTTGTAGATTCTAGCCGAGTTTCATTTTGTACATCTAGTAGTTCATTTTTTCAAAATTTTAAACATTTTAGGCGTTAAAGCCATCAAAAGTTGACCTTCTCCGTGTAAGAAGGTTATTGAAGTATAACCATTAAGAAGGTTAATTTTTAAAGGCTTGTGAATCGTTAAACCGTTACAGATATGAAAAAATGCACTAAATAAATCTTGGAAATTCAATCTTCAATTTTTATTCTATCATTTTTCTCTAGGACGCACTGTTTTCAAGATAAATTTATTTTGAAAAAAAATTATTTTCCGAAAATGGTGCATCCTAGAAAAAAATAATAAGAACAAATTTATAGAGAATTAAATTTCCTACAATTTTGTACACCTAGTAGTTCATTTTTTCAAAATTTTGAACATTTTTAGGCGTTAAAGTCCATCAAAAGTTGACCTCTCCGTGTAAGAAGGTTATTGAAGTATAACCATTAAGAAGGTTAATTTTGAAAGGCTTGTAAATCGTAAACCGTTACAGATATTGAAAAAATGCACTAAATAAAATCTATTGGAAATTCAATTCTCTTAATTTTTATTCTATTCATTTTTTCTCTAGGACGCACTGCTTTCAAGATAAATTTATTAAAAAAAAAAAAAAATTATTTTCCAAAAATGGTGCATCCTAGAAAAAAATAATTAAGTACAAATTTATAGAGATTAAATTTCTTACAAGTTTTATTTATTAGGTGTACAAAATGAACTCAGCACAGGGTAAATTTGAATTTGTAGATTTTAGCCGAGTTTCTTTTGTACACCTAATGCATCTTTGAAGTTTGGATGGTAAGAACCTTTATTGGAGAGGTGGTGGGAGCGTGATGTCATTGGAGTGGTGGGGGAACGTGACGTCATCAGAGTCCGCCCTTTCAGCACTTCTTACTTCCCTCATGTGCCACCACCATTTCTTTCTGTTCTAAAATTTTTATCATAAACAAAAATGGAAGTAGTCTTTCTCCCATCACTCCAATAGCGTCTTTCCAACAGACCGTGGAGGGTATCATAATAATTAATAACTCCTCTTAATTTAAAAATAAATAAATAAATTTAAATGTCCAAAATTCTCAACTTCGGTCTATAACTTGAGTTTTAATTGGTTCACTCTGACCTTTGCATACATTTTGTGGATAAAATCGTTTTATGCAAATTTCAAACTGCATATGCTAATGTTTACCCAGCTCCAGGTTTAACTCGCGATTTAATCCAAGGTTAATATAAATAAATTTTTTTTTTTTCAGACGGGAGAGATGGAAGTGAAAAACCCTCTTTTTCAAGACGATCCGACGCCGGCGACCGGGGCCGAAAACGACCAAGATTCCCAACCGCCAAAAAGCAACCACTAAACCTTCATATCATTTTAAATATTCCAAATCAAACAAAATTAGAAAAATTTACAAAATCCTAAAAAAGTTACACATAAACAAAAACCTTGGGTATTTTATACATCTTATTGTACAGCAATATTTAAAAAAAAAATTTTCTTCCCTAATACCTCAGGCCCTTTTTTAGATAGATGCCAAAACCTTTTATTTAAAGGGCCTAAAACCCGGTCGAAAAAATTGTTTGTATTTTTCTAAATTTTATTTATTTTTAATTTTTAACTATTGTCAATTTTTGCCCATCCTAGATTTTAAAAAAAGGGTGTATCCGAATTGCGGCGTAAATTAAAAAGTATCGATTTTTTGTAATCGAACTGGAGAGCGGGAATTTTCAATTTTCGCAAGACCTATTCTTTCTCAAGCGGCCGAAAAACCAACTTTTTACAGCATTCTGCCGAATTGCGTCTTTTGACCGAAAAACCACCTTTTTACCGCATTGACCGAATTGCGTCTTACGACCGAAAAACCACCTTTTTACCGCATTGCGTCTTACGACCGAAAAACCACCTTTTTACCGCATTGACCGAATTGCATTTTAGGACCGAAAAACCATCTTTTACCGAATTGCATCTTTCGACCGAAAACCCACCTTTTTAACGCATTGACAGAATCGCTTCTTTCGACGGAGAAACCACCTTTTTACGGCATTGACCGAATTGCATTTTAGGACCGAAAAACCATCTTTTTACCGAATTGCATCTTTCGACCGAAAAACCACCTTTTTACCGCATTGACAGAATCGCTTCTTTCGACGGAGAAACCACCTTTTTACGGCATTGACCGAATTGCGTCTTACTACCGAAAAACCACCTTTTTACCGCATTGAGCGAATTGCGTCTTTCGACCGAAAAACCACCTTTTTACCGCATTGACCGAATTGCGTCTTACGACCGAAAAACCACCTTTTTACCGCATTGCGTCTTTCGACCAAAACCCACCTTTTTACCGCATTGACCAAATTGCGTCTTACGACCGAAAAACCACCTTTTTACCGCGTTGACCGAATTGCGTCTTTCGACCGAAAAACCACCTTTTTACCGCATTGACCGAATTGCGTCTTAAGACCGAAAAACCACCTTTTTGCGTCTTACGTCCGAAAAACGACCTTTTTACCGCATTGACCAAGCTGCGTCTTACGTCCGAAAAACCACATTTTTACCGCATTGACCGAATTGCGTCTTTCGACCGAAAACCATTTTTCCGCATTGACCGAACTGCGTTTTACGACCGAAAAACCCTTTTTACCGCATTGGCCGAATTGCGTCTTTCGACCGAAAAACCACCTTTTTACCGCATTGGCGGAATTGCGTCTTTCGACCGAAAAACCACCTTTTTACCGCATTGACCGAATTGCGTCTTACTACCGAAAAACCACCTTTTTACCGCATTGAACGAATTGCGTCTTTCGACCGAAAAACCACCTTTTTACCGCATTGACCGAATTGCGTCTTACGACCGAAAAACCACCTTTTTACCGCATTGCGTCTTTCGACCGAAAACCCACCTTTTTACCGCATTGACCAAATTGCGTCTTACGACCGAAAAACCACCTTTTTACCGCGTTGACCGAATTGCGTCTTTCGACCGAAAAACCACCTTTTTACCGCATTGACCGAATTGCGTCTTAAGACCGAAAAACCACCTTTTTGCGTCTTACGTCCGAAAAACGACCTTTTTACCGCATTGACCAAGCTGCGTCTTACGTCCGAAAAACCACCTTTTTACCGCATTGACCGAATTGCGTCTTACGACGGAAAAACCTTTTTACCGCATTGACCGAATTGCGTCTTTCGACGGAAAAACCATCTTTTTACCGCATTGACCGAATTGCGTCTTTCGACGGAAAAACCACCTTTTTACCGCATTGACCGAATTGCGTCTTTCGACGGAAAAACCTTTTTACCGCATTGACAGAACTGCGTTTTACGACCGAAAACCACCTTTTTACCTCATTGACCGACTTGCGTCTTTCGACCGAAAAACCACCTTTTAACCGCATTGATCGAATCGCGTCTTTCGACCGAAAAACCACCTCTTTACCGCATTGACCGAATTGCGTCTTTCGACGGAAAAACCATCTTTTTACCGCATTGACCGAATTGCGTCTTTCGACCGAAAAACCACCTTTTTACCGCATTGGCCGAATTGCGTCTTTCGACCGAAAAACCACCTTTTTACCGCATTGACCGAATTGCGTCTTACGTCCGAAAAACCACCTTTTTACCGCATTGACCGAATTGCGTCTTACGACCGAAAAACCACCTTTTTACCGCATTGACCGAATTGCGTCCTACGACCGAAAAACCACCTTTTTAACCGCATTCGGACTCCCAAAATCAAAAGAACCGCAATTCGGAAACTCCCTAAAATAGTTTAACCAAATACTTTCCTAAACACCCTTAGGTGCATTATCGATGTTCCCCTTTAAAATTTGCCGCATAGAACACCACTCGGAATCATTTTATTAAGTTTTTTGTTTTTAAGTTTAAGGAAAGGATTAAGAAGTGATAAAGAATGGTGCAAAAGAGTGGAAAAGTTTTTTAATTTTATATAAAAGAATTATATTTAAATGTTAAAAAAAGTTGAGGTAAAATGTCTTCTCTTTATAAAAAAAACCAAAGTGTACAAATTAGTTAAACAATTATTTTTAAAACAACATGAAAAAATAAAGACTTGTTTTTAATTAGCGCTAGACATTATTTTTTTACTCGTTTTTAAAAATACAATATTATTTCCGGCCTGTTTTTCTTTTTAAAAAATATTTTTTAAAAACTTAAGCCTTGACTTTAGATTGTTAAAAACCACTAAAATTTCTATTTATCAAAATATCTTGAAGCTTTTAAAAAGGACTTGAAAAAGTAGGGTTTTTAAAATAACATCTACCTACATAGTTTATAAAATTAAAACTAGAAAATTTTATTTAAAACGACCTATTTTAATGTCTTCACAAAAAAAATATATTATTTTAAAAGTGATTTTTTTATTTTTTAACCTTTCACATGAGACCTATTCTTTCTCAAGCGGCAGAAAAACCAACTTTTTACAGCATTCTGCCGAATTGCGTCTTTCGACCGAAAAACCACCTTTTTACCGCATTGCGTCTACGACCGAAAAACCACCTTTTTACCGCATTGACCGAATTGCGTCTTTCGACCGAAAAACCTTTTTACCGCATTGACCGAATTGCGTCTTACGGCCGAAACACTACCTTTTTACCGCATTGACCGAATTGCGTCTTTCGACCGAAAAACCACCTTTTTACCGCATTGACCGAATCGCGTCTTACGACCGAAAAATCACCTTTTTTCCGCATTGACAGAATTGCATCTTTCGACCGAAAAACCACCTTTTTACCGCATTGACCGAATTGCGTCTTACGACCGAAAAACCACCCTTTTACTGCATTGACCGAATTGCGTCTTACGACCGAAAACCACCTTTTTACCGCATTGACCGAATTGCGTCTTACGACCGAAAACCACCTTTTTACCGCATTGACCGAATTGCGTCTTACGACCGAAAAACCACCTTTTCACCGCATTGACCGAATTGCGTCTTACGACCGAAAAACCACCTTTTTACCGCATTGACCGACTTGCGTCTTTCGACCGAAAAACCACCTTTTTACCGCATTGACCGAATCGCGTCTTTCGACCGAAAAACCACCTTTTTACCGCATTGACCAAATTGCGTCTTTCGACCGAAAACCCACCTTTTTACCGCATTGACCGAATAGCGTCTTACGACCGAAAAACCACCTTTTTACCGCATTGATCGAATTCCGTCTTTCGACCCAAAACCACCTTTTTACCGCATTGACCGACTTGCGTCTTTCGAACGAAAAACCACCTTTTTACCGCATTGACCGAATTGCGTCTTTCGACCGAAAAACAACCTTTTTAACAGCAATGACCGAATTTCGTAAAACGACCTATTTTAATGTCTTCACAAAAAAATATATTATTTTAAAAGTGATTTTTTTTATTTTTTTAACCTTTATCACATGAGAAATCGAAATTTTATTTTATTTACACTAAATTCTGGGTACGGATAATGGTCGGTTGGCCCTCTCGCCCTTTTAAAAGGCGTAAAAAGAAGAAGAGAAGAGGCAGTATGCGAGGCAGGCGAATCTTGGCAAAGCTGTTTTGTTGAAGCCGACGGCGAATGCGCCGGAGAAAAAGGAATATAAAAAACACGCTTCCGAGTGAGCAAATTTTTTTACCAGTTTTTCGAGCAGAAAATGATCCGAAAACTTTGTCAGTCCGTCTAGGAGTTATGATTTTTTTGTCCTCACAAAATCTCTCTTACTCTTCGTCCACTTTTTGTGCAGCCTATTGGGAGAACACCGCTCGACTCATATCACCCTAAAGCAGTTGAACATAAAAATCTGCATTTCGACGTAAAAAATCTGTGGTTCACCATAATTTGTTCGGCATAATGCAATTAAAGCTCTCAAAAGTTCAAAATTTTGAGCATAATGACATAAAGAGTTTCGCCATAAGCGACAATTTCAAAAAATGCATGTCGACATAAAAAAAGTGCAAGTCACCATAACGCCTCTCACCATAAAAGCCTCTCTTTAAGTTTAAATATTTAATTTTTCACCATAAAACTGTTTCTGTCGTTTAGGCATAATACATCTCACCATAAACTAGGGACAGCGAAAGAGCAAGCCTACTTTTGCCGTTTAAATCGCGATTATGGCGAAATGACAAAAACCTTAAGCTTGACAGTTCACCATAATGCAGAAAATGATCCGAAAAATATCATTTGTCAATCCGTCTAGGAGTTATGATTTTTTTTTTTCCTCCCAAAATCTCTCTTACTCTTCGTCCACTTTTTGTGCAGCCTATTGGGAAACACCGTTCAACTCATTTCACCCTAAAGCAGTTGAACATAAACAATCTGCATTTCGACGTAAAAAATCTGTGGTTCACCATAATTTGTTTCGGCATAATGCAATTAAAGCTCTCAAAAGTTCAAAATTTTGAGCATAATGCATTTCAACATAACGCAGTTGAACATAAAGGATACTTTAATTTTAATGAGCTTGTCGTTTCACCATATAACTGTTTCTGTCGTTTGGGCATAATACATCTCACCATAAACTTGAGCCAAAGAGTTTCGCTAAGCGACTATTTCAAAAAATGCATGTCGACATAAAAAAAAGTGCAAGTCACCATAACGCTTCTCACCATAAAAGCCTCTCTTAAAGTTTCAATATTTGATGTTTCGCCATAAAACTGTTTCTGTCGTTTGGGCATAATACATCTCACCATAAACTAGGGACAGCCAAAGAGTTTCGCCATAAGCGACTATTTCAAAAAATGCATGTCGACATAAAAAAAAGTGCAAGTCACCATAACGCTTCTCACCATAAAAGCCTCTCTTAAGTTTCAATATTTGATGTTTCGCCATAAAACTGTTTATGTCGTTTAGGCATAATACATCTCACCATAAACTAGGGACAGCCAAAGAGTTTCGCCATAACCGACTATTCCAAATAATGCATGTCGACATAAAAAAAGTGCAAGTCACCATAACGCTTCTCACCATAAAAGCCTCTCTTTAAGTTTCAATATTTGATGTTTCGCCATAAAACCTGTCGTTTGGGCATAATACATCTCACCATAAACTAGGGACAGCCAAAGAGTTTCGCCATAAGCGACTATTTCAAAAAATGCATGTCGACATAAAAAAAAGTGCAAGTCACCATAGTGCTTCTCACCATAAAAGCCTCTCTTTTAGTTTCAATATTTGATGTTTCGCCATAAAACTGTTTCTGTCGTTTGGGCATAATACATCTCACCATAAACTAGGGACAGCCAAAGCGTTTCGCCATAAGCGACTATTTCAAAAAATGCATGTCGACATAAAAAAAAAAGTGCAAGTCACCATAAAGCTTCTCACCATAAAAGTTTCAATATTTGATGTTTCGCCACAAAACTGTTTCTGTCGTTTGGGCATAACATCTCACCATAAACTAGGGACAGCGAAAGAGCAAGCCTACTTTTGCCGTTTAAATCGCGATTATGGCGAAATGACAAAAACCTTAAGTTTGAAAGTTCACCATAATGCAGAAAATGATCCGAAAAATATCCTTTGTCAATCCGTCTAGGAGTTATGATTTTTTTTTGCCCTCCCAAAATCTCTCTTACTCTTCGTCCACTTTTTGTGCAGCCTATTGGGAGAACACCGCTCAACTCATATCACCCTAAAGCAGTTGAACATAAAAAAATCTGCATTCCGACGTAAAAAGTCTGTGGTTCACCATAATTTGTTCGGCATAATGCAATTAAAGCTCTCAAAAGTTCAAAAGTTTTGAGCATAATGCATTTCAACATAAAGAGTTTTGCCATAAGCGACCATTTCAAAAAATGCATGTCGACATAAAAAAAGGTGCAAGTCACCATAACGCTTCTCACCATAAAGCCTCTCTTTAAGTTTCAATATTTGATGTTTCGCACATAAAACCTGTCGTTTGGGCATAATACATCTCACCATAAACTAGGGACAGCCAAAGAGTTTCGCCATAAGCGACTATTTCAAAAATGCATGTCGACATAAAAAAAAGTGCAAGTCACCATAGTGCTTCTCACCATAAAAGCCTCTCTTTAAGTTTCAATATTTGATGTTTCGCCACAAAACTGTTTCTGTCGATTGGGCATAATACATCACACCATAAACTAAGGGCAGCGAAAGAGCAAGCCTACTTTTGCCGTTTAAAACGCGATTATGGCGAAACGACAAAAACCTTAAGCTTGACAGTTCACCATAATGCAGAAAATGATCCGAAAAATACCATTTGTCAATCCGTCTAGGAGTTATGATTTTTTTTGTCCTCCCAAAATCTCTCTTACTCTTCGTCCACATTTTGTGCAGCCTATTGGGAGAACACCGTTCAACTCATTTCACCCTAAAGCAGTTGAACATAAAAAATCTGCATTTCGACGAAAAAAATCTGTGGTAATTTGTTTCGACATAATGCAATTGAAGCTCTTGAAAGTTCAAAAATTTTGAGCATAATGCATTTCAACATAACGCAGTTAAACATAAAGGATACTTTAATTTTAAAGAACTTGTCGTTAAACCATAAAACTGTTTCTGTCGTTTGGGCATAATACATCTCACCATAAACTACAGCCAAAGAGTTTCGCCATAAGCGACTATTTCAAAAAAAGCATGTCGACATAAAAAAAAGTGCAAGTCACCATAGCGCTTCTCACCATAAAAGCCTCTCTTTAAGTTTCAATATTTGATGTTTCGCTATAAACCTGTCGTTTGGGCATAATACATCTCACCATAAACTAGGGACAGCCAAAGAGTTTCGCCATAAGCGTCTATTTCAAAAATGCATGTCGACATAAAAAAAAGTGCAAGTCACCATAACGCTTCTCACCATAAAAGCCTCTCTTTAAGTTTCAATATTTGATGTTTCGCCATAAAACCTGTCGTTTGGGCATAATACATCTCCCCATAAACTAGGGACAGCCAAAGAGTTTCGCCATAAGCGACCATTTAAAAAAATGCATGTCGACATAAAAAAAGTGCAAGCCATCATAACGCTTCTCACCATAAAAGCCTCTCTTTAAGTTTCAATATTTGATGTTTCGCCATAAAACCTGTCGTTTGGGCATAATACATCTCACCATAAACTAGGGACAGCCAAAGAGTTTCGCCATAAGCGACTATTTCAAAAAATGCATGTCGACATAAAAAAAAGTGCAAGTCACCATAACGCTTCTCACCATAAAAGCCTCTCTTTAAGTTTCAATATTTGATGTTTCGCCACAAAACTGTTTCTGTCGTTTGGGTATAATACATCTAACCATAAACTAGGGACAGCCAAAGAGTTTCGCCATAAGCGACTATTTCAATAAATGCATGTCGACATAAAAAAAGTGCATGTCACCATAACGCTTCTCACCATAAAAGCCTCTCTTTAAGTTACATATTTGATGTTTCGCCATAAAACTGTTTCTGTCGTTTGGGCATAATACATCTCACCATAAACTAAGGACAGCGAAAGAGCAAGCCTACTTAAACGCGATTATGGCGAAACGACAAAAACCTTAAGCTTGACAGTTCACCATAATGCAACCCACAAAAAACACCCCGTGTAAAAAACACCCCGCCTCGCAAAAATCCTTTTACATCAGCCGGAAAAAGTTGTGATATCAACTTCCCCGCCCTCAAATGAGCGAGAAGAGTCGATACGCCCGAGTGGTAGGTACGATGATGTGAGAAGCATGATGCCCGTGCTCCCGTTTTCAATGCTCCCCTTGGCGGCATCGCGAAATGCTTTGTATCAGTGATTGCCGTTATTTATCAAGCCCTGGAACGTCCTGGAACGCTTAAGAATTACTGTGTTATCACTGAGTTCCTAACTAATCACTAGTATACACCCCATACACATACATACACATACCCCCCCCCGTACTCACACATGACACTACGCCTTCATCTACGTATGTTTGAGTGTTTGAATCATAACGATTTTTCCCGAAGAACGCACAGCACGTCTTAACTACGTCCCTGTAAACAAACATTTCGCGATGCCGCCAAGGGGAGCATTGAAAACGGGAGCACGGGCATCATGCTTCTCACATCATCGTACCTACCACTCGGGCGTATCGACTCTTCTCGCTCATTTGAGGGCGGGGAAGTTGATATCACAACTTTTTCCGGCTGATGTAAAAGGATTTTTGCGAGGCGGGGTGTTTTTTACACGGGGTGTTTTTTGTGGGGATATCATATCTTTTTGTAGTTTAAATTCAAATGAATCGTAAAACTCCTAAAAGAACCGCGCGTTGTTTCAGTTGCCCGGGAAAAATGGTCACTGGTCAAATTGACCCCAAGGGTCTGGAAGACCCATTTCCGAAATTCGACCTTATGGTGTAAATCGGGAGTACAGCCGCGCCACAGACAATGATCACTGGTCAAATTGACCCTGAGGGGTCTGGATGACCCATTTCCGAAATCCGTCCTCATTACTATACTCGTCCTCATTGCTAAACTCAGAAGGAAGCTCTGTGCACAATTTCAAGTCGATTGGTCTTGTCTCCAGGCTGTGTAATTTTTTTTTTGCCGCCAAAATCAAAATTTTGAGCCAAAATTTTTAAATTTTGCAAAATTTGAAAAAGTGGTCAACAGCCCAGAATCGTTAAAAAATCCTGAATCCAACGACGTTAGTATTATAAAGATCGGATAAAAAATGGCGTCCGAAACGCGAAAATGCGAATTTCCGTTTGATGTTCGCCGCCCGTATACGTCAGCGTTGGGTGAAATTTTGATGTTTCTTTCGATATTCAGTCTTTCTCTGCCGAATCCTTGGTTTTTATTTTTTTAACACAAATTTCTTTAGCCGGTGAAGAAGAATGTAACGAGGGCGATTTTTGAATTTCGAAAAAATGGCGGAGATATGTCTGTTTGAAATTTTAAAAAATTTGCTGCGGCCGAACCGTTAATCGTTAGTAATATGTTGTTTCAGTTCTGAAGAGGCGTCCACTTGGGGCGCGAAACTAGTTAATAAAAAATTGTAAACAAGCGTCCGATAAGTCAAAAAAACCCATAAATATATCATCAAGCGGACATAAAACCCATAAAAAAAAGATAGATTTCGGATTTTCCGGATGGAAAATTTTTTGGAAAATCGGTATGCCTAACCCTTATTCATTTTTGGATTTTAAAACGAAAACCGTTTTCAAAATTATTTTCATGGTCATGGAGGGTAAAACTAAAATTTGTATTTTAATGGCTTATTAATTTTAGTATTACATATTGTTATCGCTTGAACACTTGCTTTCATGCAAACTACCTGTGTTGAAATCACATTCTATATCTCTAAATATCTAGAAAAAAAAATACTAGGGTAGGCAGAGAAAGACCGAATATCGAATGAAATGAAAAATTCCCCCCACCGCTGACGTAGACGGGCGGCGAACATCAAACGGAAATTCGCCATTTTTTATCCGATCTTTATAATACTAACGTCGTTGGATTCAGGATTTTTTAACGATTCTGGGCTGTTGACCACTTTTTCAAATTTTGCAAAATTTAAAAATTTTGGCTCAAAATTTTGATTTTGGCGGCAAAAAAATTTTTTTTTTTTAGATTTTGAATTTTGTACTGTACCACTGAGTACATTCCAATTTGAAAAAATCAAATAGGACCAATTTTAGAAGCGTGAGAACTGCCCAAAATTTCGGTTTTCTCTCTCCCTCGCACTCGTATCTTCTGTCTAACACAGAGTTGCCACACTTGTAGTCCCCTTTCACCTTAAAGTGGCTAAAATTACCCTAAAATTTCAGTTTTTTGTTCCTAACTTTTTTTTAAGTTAAGATTTCGGGGTAAATCTTTCAAAAGGCACTGGCTCAAGTTGAAAGGAAGCTCTGTGCAAAATTTCAAGTCAATCGGTGCGCTAGGAGAGGCTGTAGCCTTGTCTAGCTGAATAAGAAGAAGAAGAAGAAGAAGAAGAAGAAGAACACGGTAAAGGCGAAAAACCGGGTTTTCAGACTTTTATATCTCGGCTCCCTGTGGACCGATCGACTTGAAATTTTCAGCGTTTACTCATATCATATCAAAGTAAATCTGTAGCAAATTTCAAGTCGATCGGTCCACAGGGAGCCGAGATGCAGATACCTGAAAAACGCAAATCGTGACGTCCAGTAAACATACACTTGGTAGGTACCGTTTTCTGACGTCTTCGGACTGGGTGTTGCTTGGCGGGGCGGAACGCTACCGCGTTCCTAGATTCAACATAAAGCATCTCACCATAAACTAGGAAAAGCAAGCAGGCAGCCTATGAAATCAGCTCGTTTCATGACACAAGAGGGTTACCTTTTTCCTCTCGCGAGGATGTGCTATTGCATTATGGCGAACTGTCAAGTTTTAAGGTTTTTCGCCATAATCGCGTTTTAAACGGTGAAAATAGGCTTGCTCTTTTGCTGTGCCTAGTTTATGGTGAGACGTATTATGCCCAACGACAGAAACAGTTTTATGGTGAAACGACAAGCTCTTAAAAATTAAAGTATCCTTTATGTTCAACTGCGTTATGTTGAAACGACAAATTTTACGTCGAAACGACAAGTGTTAAATCTCTTCATTATGGTGAGATGTATAATGTACAAATGCATTACGGTAAAAGTTTTCGACTATTTTCTTTATGTTATAATACATAATAATAATTTATTTGCCATTAGCCATGAGCATAAAGCTCTTTACAGAGAGTTAGATTTACAAGGTTAATTAGTTAGGTTAATTAGGTTAACAAGGTTAATTAGTTTACAAGTTAGATTAAATAAAAAAGTTAGGTTTACAAGGTTAATTTACAAGTTTACAAGGATAATTTACAAGTTTACAAGGTTAATTTACAAGTTTACAAGGTTAATTTACAAGTTTACAAGGTTAATTTACAAGTTTACAAGGTTAATTAGTTTACAAGTTAGATAGCAGATTTTTTATGGTAAACGGTAACTCGCGATTTCTGCTATTTTATGGTCAAATGCATTATGGCGAACCGCATTATGTCAACACTTATACACTCTAGCCGGGATATTTAGTTTATTTGGCCAAGAAAACGCCGTTTTTTTTCATTTTTTATGGATCTTTGCTTTGCTTTTAGCAAAAAAAAAAATCCTTCTTTTCCTAGGTTTTTTGGATGTCGCCATAATTTTTGCGCCAAAAAACAATTTTTAGCCTGGTCTTTAGGCCGAAAAACACCAAATTTAAAGCAGCCATCCTTTTTCTTTTCATTATTGCTTTTTTAGTTATGGAATTCAGACGTTCCTCACTGCAGAAGAGACGAAAAAACTGAACGAAAAAGGCTTCACAGTTGACAAATCGATCTCCTCCGGATGTTCGGGGAAATTGTACATCATGCACTACAAGCCTAAAAGAACGGACCCTCAATCAAAATGGCGGTCAAAGTAATCGACCGGACATTAATCGGAGAGAAATTCGTCAAAAAGTTCCTTCCCCGAGAAATCGCGATTGTGAGCGAACTCAACCATCCGCATATCGTTCAATGTCATTCAGTTATGGATATCAACACGAAATGCTGTTTTTTTATGAGGTTACAATTTTAATAGATGGAGAAAAATTTATTTTTATTAGGTATACAAATGAAACTCAGCCACAGCGTAAATTTGAATTTTGTAGATTTTAGCCGAGTTTCATTTTGTACAAGTAGTTCATTTTTTCAAAATTTTAAACATTTTAGGCGTTAAAGTCCATCAAAAGTTGACCTTCTCCGTGTAAGAAGGTTATTGAAGTATAACCATTAAGAAGGTTAATTTTTAAAGGCTTGTAAATCGTAAACCGTTACAGATATTGAAAAAATGCACTCATTAAAATTTGTTGGAAATTTAATTCCCTTTAATTTTTATTCTATTCATTTTTTCTCTAGGACGCACTGTTTTCAAGATAAATTTATTTTAAAAAATATTATTTTCCGAAAATGGTGCATCCTAGAAAAAATAATTAAGTACAAATTTATAGAGAATTAAGTTTCCTACAGATTTTATTTAGTGCATTTTTTCAAAGTTTTAAACATTTTAGGCGTTAAAGCCCATCAAAAGTTGACCTCCGTGTAAGAAGGTTATTGAAGAATAACCATTAAGAAGGTTAATTTTTAAAGGCTTGTAAACCGTAAACCGTTACAGATATTGAAAAAATGCACTCATTAAAATTTGTTGGAAATTTAATTCCCTTTAATTTTTATTCTATTCATTTTTTCTCTAGGACGCACTGTTTTCAAGATAAATTTATTTTAAAAAAATATTATTTTCCGAAAATGGTGCATCCTAGAAAAAAATAATTAAGTACAAATTTATAGAGAATTAAGTTTCCTACAGATTTTATTTAGTGCATTTTTTCAAAGTTTTAAACATTTTAGGCGTTAAAGCCCATCAAAAGTTGACCTCCGTGTAAGAAGGTTATTGAAGAATAACCATTAAGAAGGTTAATTTTTAAAGGCTTGTAAACCGTAAACCGTTACAGATATTGAAACAATGCACTAAATAAAATCAGTTGGAAATTTAATTCTCTTTAATTTTTATTCTCTTTTTTCTCTAGGACGCACTGTTTTCAAGATAAATTTATTTTAAAAAAAAATTATTTTCCGAAAATGGTGCATCATAGAAAAAAATAATTAAGTGCAAATTTATAGAGAATTAAATTTCCTACAGATTTTATTTAGTGCATTTGTTCAAAATTTTGAACATTTTAGGCGTTAAAGTCCATCAAAAGTTGACCTTCTCCGTGTAAGAAGGTTATTGAAGTATAACCATTAAGAAGGTTAATTTTTAAACGCTTGTACATCGTAAACCGTTACAGATATTGAAAAAATGCACTAAATAAAATATGTTGGAAATTTAATTCTCTTTAATTTTTATTCTATTCATTTTTTCTCCAGGACGCGCTGTTTTCAAGATAAATTTATTTTTAAAAAAAATATTTTCCGAAAATGGTGCATCCTAGAAAAAATAATTAAGTACAAATTTATATAGAATTAAATTTCCTACAATTTTGTACCCCTAATATTTTAGATTTGCGGAAAATGGTGATTTATTGAGCTATTTGGAAAAGACGGGAGTTGCTGATGAGACGCAGGGTAGACTTTGGATCCGTCAAGCTCTTCTCGCTTTGGATTACCTTCATAAAAAGATGATCGCCCATCGCGATATTAAATGTGAAAATCTGCTCGTTACTGCGAACCTGAATGTGAAATTGGCTGATTTCGGTTTCGCTAGGACGTGGGTCGACGCGAAAGGTAAAGAAGTCCTGTCTGACACGTACTGCGGCTCTCTTTCGTACGCCGCACCGGAAATTCTGGCCGGGAAACCGTATTCTCCAAAACGTGTGGACATCTGGTCGCTCGGCGTCGTCCTTTTTTTGATGTTTAACTTCGCGAAGCCCTTTCCTCAGACAGCTCCTGCTCAGGCGCTTCAAGCTCAATGGGCGCGAAACTACAGATGGAACGCCAAAGGGAACAGGGTCAGCGGTAACGCAAAAGCTTTCACAGCGCTTATGCTCGAACCTAAGTACACCAACCGACCCTACCCTTACCAACTCCTCAACGAGTATTGGATGCGAGAAGACCCAGAACTCCTCAAACTTCTTCCTTTCAAAAAATAACCAAAATAAATTTTTTTTTTACAAAAACTTTAAATCATATGGAAATCCTAAAAATTTAAATTTACTCGAAATTTCATTCATGGTTGGATGCTCCTCCCGTCCTGTAAAATGTCTAAAAAAAGAAGAAGAGAAAAAGCAGTACTCGAGGCAGGGTGTGGAAAAACCTCCGGTGTCGAAACCTTCGATCCAGGGAAGCGCTGCAAAAGAAAAGAAAAGTTCCAAAGGCTCCGTTGAGTCAGTTACCTAAGAATATGACTTCAGCAGTTACAACAAGGAGGGAAGTGCCCTAATCAGAAGGCTCGGATACTCGGCAGCTGCGCCCAAAATAGGCGACATCCCTCCTTGCCCTAATCAGATGCTCGGATACTCGGCAGCTGCGCCCAAATTAGGCGACATCCCTCCATGTTCTAATCAGAAGGCTTGGATACTCGGCAGCTGCGCCCAAATTAGGCGACATCCCTCCTTGCCCTAATCAGATGGCTCTGATACTCGGCAGCTGCGCCCAAATTAGGCGACATCCCCCCTTGCCCTAATCAGAAGGCTCGGATACTCGGCAGCTGCGCCCAAATTAGGCGACATCCCTCCTTGCCCTAATCAGAAGGCTTGGATACTCGGCAGCAGCGCCCAAATTAGGCGACATCCCTCCTTGCCCTAATCAGAAGGCTTGGATACTCGGCAGCTGCGCCCAAATTAGGCGACATCATTCCTTGCCCTAATCAGAAGGCTTGGATACTCGGCAGCAGCGCCCAAATTAGGCGACATCCCTCCTTGCCCTAATCAGAAGGCTCGGATACTCGGCAGCAGCGCCCGAATTAGGCGACATCCCTCCTTGTCCTAATCAGAAGGCTTGGATACTCGGCAGCAGCGCCCAAATTAGGCGACATCCCTCCTTGCCCTAATCAGAAGGCTTGGATACTCGGCAGCAGCGCCCAAATTAGGCGACATCCCTCCTTGCCCTAATCAGAAGGCTCGGATACTCGGCAGCAGCGCCCGAATTAGGCAACATCCTTCCTTGTCCTAATCAGAAGGCTTGGATACTCGGCAGCAGCGCCCAAATTAGGCGACATCCCTCCTTGATCTAATCAGAAGGCTTGGATACTCGGGAGATGCGCCCAAATTAGGCGACATCCCTCCTTGCCCTAATAAGAAGGCTCGGATACTCGGCAGCTGCGCCCAAATTAGGCGACATCCCTCCTTGATCTAATCAGAAGGCTTGGATACTCGGGAGCTGCGCCCAAATTAGGCGACATCCCTCCATGTTCTAATCAGAAGGCTCGGATACTCGGCAGCTGCGCCCAAATTAGGCGACATCCCTCCTTGCCCTAATCAGATGCTCGGATACTCGGCAGCTGCGCCCAAATTAGGCGACATCCCTCCTTGTTCAAATCAGAAGGCTTGGATACTCGGCAGCTGCGCCCAAATTAGGCGACATCCCTCCTTGCCCTAATCAGATGGCTCTGATACTCGGCAGCTGCGCCCAAATTAGGCGACATCCCCCCTTGCCCTAATCAGAAGGCTCGGATACTCGGCAGCTGCGCCCAAATTAGGCGACATCCCTCCTTGCCCTAATCAGAAGGCTTGGATACTCGGCAGCAGCGCCCAAATTAGGCGACATCCCTCCTTGCCCTAATCAGAAGGCTTGGATACTCGGCAGCTGCGCCCAAATTAGGCGACATCATTCCTTGCCCTAATCAGAAGGCTTGGATACTCGGCAGCAGCGCCCAAATTAGGCGACATCCCTCCTTGCCCTAATCAGAAGGCTCGGATACTCGGCAGCAGCGCCCAAATTAGGCGACATCCCTCCTTGATCTAATCAGAAGGCTTGGATACTCGGGAGCTGCGCCCAAATTAGGCGACATCCCTCCTTGCCCTAATCAGAAGGCTCGGATACTCGGCAGCTGTGCCCAAATTAGGCGACATCCCTCCTTGCCCTAATAAGAAGGCTCGGATACTCGGCAGCTGCGCCCAAATTAGGCGACATCCCTCCTTGATCTAATCAGAAGGCTTGGATACTCGGGAGCTGCGCCCAAATTAGGCGACATCCCTCCTTGATATAATCAGAAGGCTCGGATACTCGGGAGCTGCGCCCAAATTAGGCGACATCCCTCCTTGCCCTAATCAGAAGGCTCGGATACTCGGCAGCAGCGCCCAAATCAGGCGACATCCCTCCTTGATCTAATCAGAAGGCTTGGATACTCGGGAGCGAGCTGCGCCCAAATTAGGCGACATCCCTCCTTGCCCTAATCAGAAGGCTCGGATACTCGGCAGCTGCGCCGAAATTAGGCGACATCCCTCCTTGCCCTAATCGAAAGGCTTGGAAACTCGGGAGCAGCGCCCAAATTAGGCGACATCCCTCCTTGCCCTAATCAGAAGGCTCGGATACTCGGCAGCTGCGCCCAAATCAGGCGACATCCCTCCTTGATCTAATCAGAAGGCTTGGATACTCGGGAGCTGCGCCCAAATTAGGCGACATCCCTCCTTGCCCTAATCAGAAGGCTCGGATACTCGGCAGCTGTGCCCAAATTAGGCGACATCCCTCCTTGCCCTAATAAGAAGGCTCGGATACTCGGCAGCTGCGCCCAAATTAGGCGACATCCCTCCTTGATCTAATCAGAAGGCTTGGATACTCGGGAGCTGCGCCCAAATTAGGCGACATCCCTCCTTGATATAATCAGAAGGCTTGGATACTCGGGAGCTGCGCCCAAATTAGGCGACATCCCTCCTTGCCCTAATCAGAAGGCTCGGATACTCGGCAGCTGCGCCCAAATCAGGCGACATCCCTCCTTGATCTAATCAGAAGGCTTGGATACTCGGGAGCGAGCTGCGCCCAAATTAGGCGACATCCCTCCTTGCCCTAATCAGAAGGCTCGGATACTCGGCAGCTGCGCCCAAATTAGGCGACATCCCTCCTTGCCCTAATCGAAAGGCTTGGAAACTCGGGAGCAGCGCCCAAATTAGGCGACATCCCTCCTTGCCCTAATCAGAAGGCTCGGATACTCGGCAGCTGCGCCCAAATCAGGCGACATCCCTCCTTGATCTAATCAGAAGGCTTGGATACTCGGGAGCGAGCTGCGCCCAAATTAGGCGACATCCCTCCTTGCCCTAATCAGAAGGCTCGGATACTCGGCAGCTGCGCCCAAATTAGGCGACATCCCTCCTTGCCCTAATCGAAAGGCTTGGAAACTCGGGAGCAGCGCCCAAATTAGGCGACATCCCTCCTTGCCCTAATCAGAAGGCTCGGATACTCGGCAGCTGCGCCCAAATTAGACGACATCCCTCCTTGCCCTAATCAGAAGGCTCGCATACTCGGCAGCTGCGCCCAAATTAGGCGACATCCCTCTTTGCCCTTATCAGAAGGCTCGGATACTCGGCAGCTGCGCCCAAATTAGGCGACACCCCTCCTTGCCCTAATCAGAAGGCTCGCATACTCGGCAGCTGCGCCCAAATCAGGCGACATCCCTCTTGCCCTTATCAGAAGGCTCGGATACTCGGCAGCTGCGCCCAATTTAGGCGACACCCCTCCTTGCCCTAATCAGAAGGCTCGGATACTCGGCAGCTGCGCCCAAATCAGGCGATATCCCTCCTTGCCCTAATCAGAAGGCTCGGATACTCGGCAGCTGCGCCCAAATCAGGCGACACCCCTCCTTGCCCTAATCAGAAGGCTCGGATACTCGGCAGCTGCGCCCAAATTAGGCGACGTCCCTCCTTGCCCTAATCAGAAGGCTCGGATACTCGGCAGCTGCGCCCAAATTAGGCGACATCCCTCCTTGCCCTAATCAGAAGGCTCGGATACTCGGCAGCTGCGCCCAAATCAGGCGACACCCCTCCTTGCCCTAATCAGAAGGCTCGGATACTCGGCAGCTGCGCCCAAATTAGGCGACATCCCTCCTTGCCCTAATCAGAAGGCTCGGATACTCGGCAGCTGCGCCCAAATTAGGCGACATCCCTCCTTGCCCTAATCAGAAGGCTTGGATACTCGGCAGCTGCGCCCAAATCAGGCGACATCCCTCCTTGCCCTAATCAGAAGGCTCGGATACTCGGCAGCTGCGCCCAAATTTGGCGACATCCCTCCTTGCCATTATCAGAAGGCTCGGATACTCGGTAGCTGCGCCCAAATTAGGCGACATCCCTCCTTGCCCTAATCAGAAGGCTCGGATACTCGGCAGCTGCGCCCAAATCAGGCGACACCCCTCCTTGCCCTAATCAGAAGGCTCGGATACTCGGCAGCTGCGCCCAAATTAGGCGACATCCCTCCTTGCCCTAATCAGAAGGCTTGGATACTCGGCAGCTGCGCCCAAATCAGGCGACATCCCTCCTTGCCCTAATCAGAAGGCTCGGATACTCGGTAGCTGCGCCCAAATTAGGCGACATCCCTCCCTGCCCTATAAGCACCCTGGCGCTGTCGTCTTTTACATGACATGAATGATTTTTTCTTTTGCAGTAACTATGGTAAAATGACTGTTCTTACGGCAGACGATAAAAGAATACTGAAAGAAAAAGGCTTCATAGTCGAGAATGCTGTTTCTTTTGGATGTTCCGGAAGTTTATACATCATATATTACAAACCGACGAAGAAATCCAGGTCGATTAAAATGGCTGTCAAAGTCGTCGATAAAGCGATCATCGCTGAACGGTACGTTACAAAATTTCTACCGAGAGAAGTCGAAATCGTGAGCGAAGTGAATCATCCGAATATCATTCAATGTCATACAATTATGGATATAAACACAAAATGCTTATTTGTGATGCGGTAAAGATTGTATATTGAGACTGTGGGTTAAAATGATGGTTTAGATTTGCAGAAAATGGTGATTTATTGGATTTGTTAACTACGCTACTAAAGTGGACTGTAATTTTAACAAACAAAAATACGATATTAATAAAAATTTTACTTACTCTCCAACTGCGGCCTTCCACATTACCTGTCGGGGGAATGAAGGAAAAAAAAGGATAGAAAGGAAACCGACGTCGCTGATGATGGCCTTTTGAATTTGTGAAATTTGAAGGGTCGAGATGCCGGATTTCAAGATGATACGATATGAAGATTTTCACGATATTACAATTAATTCAATCAATTACAATTAATTAACCGCTTATTGGTTGCCAAACCTCAAACGCAACGAAAAACGGAATGGGAGAAAAAAAAGAAAAAGGAAGGGACAAATTTTCCAAATTGATGGAGGGGGACCGCGACCTCCCACTCCCTGGACACACCTGCTGCCTAGGGATTATCTCGGCGTAACCATACCCCCGCCGCTGAAGCGATGCCTTCTGAAGACACCACAAAACTATAAATTAACTAAAAATAAATTCGACTATCTGGTCTATCTATATATACATACTCCTCTCGTTTCTTGAGAGCCAAACGCAAAATCAAATAATTTCTTCTACAATGACAGCAAAAAAAAGAAAACAAAAACAAGATGAAATACGCGCACTTCTTGGCGTACTCACTGGAAGTTACTGATTCGGTAACGGATAAACCTTAATTACGGGTCTTTTAAAAGATCCGTTAGATGTGCGGACTTGCACTACTCGAACTATCCCATCTGAACCCGGAAAAACTTCTTCAACAACCCCTAAAGGCCACGTCAATGGTGGTGAATGCCCCTGTTCGATCACTACGACTGTACCCTTGGTGACTGCGGAATTATCGGTCAACCATTTTCTTCGCACTTGCAATTCGTGCAGATATTCCTTTCGCCACCGACTCCAAAACGTTTGGACCATTTGATCCACAAGTTGAAAGCGGGAAAGCCGATTTTGAGGAATGTCTCTCCAATCGGACGACGGAAGGTTTTTTAATGGCGTTGCCATAAGGAAATGCGCCGGGGTCAAAACGGCAGGATCACTTGGGTCGGCGCTTAGCGGGCACAGGGGTCTTGAATTGAGTAGCGACTCTATTTGTATCAAGATTGAATTAAGTTCTTCGTAAGTTAGCACTTGAAGGCCAATAACCTTAAAAAGGTGGGTTTTCACTGATTTAACATTTGATTCCCAAATCCCGCCAAAGTGGGGTGCATTGGGTGGTAAGAATTTCCAGTTAATTCTATGAGTTCCTAAACCTTCATTCAAAATTTTTTGATGTTTAGGTTCGGACATGAAACTATACAACTCATCGAGTTCGGTCTTAGCACCGATGAAATTGGTTCCGTTATCGGAATACATAGTTCGACACTCTCCTCTCCTAGCCAAAAATCTTTTAAAAGCCGATAAAAACAACTCTGTTGAAAGATCCGACACCAATTCAAGGTGCACTGCTTTGGTTGTCAAACACACAAAAAGGCAAATATAAGATTTGGAGATCACGGGATTGCGTTTTCGGCCGATGGATATCTTTATTGGACCTGCATAATCCACGCCTGTATGAAGGAAAGCCTTTGATTCATTAACTCTACATGCCGGAAGATCCGCCATCATCGGATAAGTGGGTCGTGGACTAACCCTAAAGCACAAATTGCAGGATCGAACCCTTTGGCGTACAACCGAACGAGCTGACAAAATCCAAAATTTTTGTCGTAAAACGGCCAATAATAAATGGGGACCGGTATGAAGGTTGGTTTGATGATAATGATCGATAATCCGATTGACGAGAGGATGTTTTTTGGGGAGCAAGATTGGGTGAGTATGTTCAAACCCTAAGTTTGCTTTACTTAATCTCCCACCGACTCGAATAAGTCCATCCTTCAAGAAGGGATTTAAACAACGAATTTGTTTTGACACCAAACGGTTACTTTGCAGTTTAGCAAAGTCTTCAGCAAAGTCAGACCTTTGAACAACCTGGCACAAATAAATTTCTGACTGATCCAAACCATGGCGAGTTTCATGATCTTTCGGGATCAATTTCACAAAACGAAGAACAAAAACCATAATCTTTAAGAGGGTGTTGTAACTTGAACACCGAGTAATCAAATTTAGAATTTGATTGGATTGGTCTGGAACTGCTGCGACCATCAAGCTAGCGCTTCTTCGCTCGGGGGGTTCACAAGCCGACAATTCTACTCCACTGGCCACTCGGTTGGAGCTAATACCATCCATGGCGGACCGTTCCACCACAATTCTGCTTCCATTAACTCCTGTGGTAGAATTCCCCTGGAAAGACAGTCGGCGGGATTTTGTTTCCCTGACACATGGGCCCAACGAGTGATTTCCTTGCAATCTTGAATTTTAGACACTCGATTGGCGACGAATGTTTGCCAACACGCCGGTGACGCTTTCAGCCAACAAAGGACAATTTCTGAGTCAGAAAAGGCTAAAACTTCCTTTATGGGTTTTCGAACACAAATCGCTTCATATGCATATTTAATTAAATTGGTTAACAAAAAGGCGGCTAACAACTCTAACCTTGGAATACTTTGCACTTTGGCAGGAGCCACTTTAGACTTGGCACACAACAATCTCCCGGAGCGTCTAGCATCTCCATCAACGACTAATATATAGATAACCGCGCCATATCCACGTGAAGAAGCATCACAAAATCCAACTAGTGATATCTCTACCGAACCGTTCAGTCCCAAAAATCGTGGGATTTTTAACTCGGTTAACAAAACAAGCTGAGTTTGAAAGTGTTCCCACTTATTCACAATTGTGGACGAAGGTTCATCATCCCAGTCTGCCTTTTCTTGCCATAGTTCTTGAATGAGCACCTTAGCATATAAGATAACCGGTGCTAAAAAACCTACTGGATCATATATCCTTGCTATTGTGGACAAAATGGACCGTTTTGTGGCTGTTCTTTTCTCTAAGTCCAATCTGAAGTGGAAAATATCCATTTCTGGATTCCACACTAGCCCTAGAACAGGTAATGTATTATCAGTTTCAAATTCTTTCCCTCCCTCTACTCGATCGGAAAAGCCTGGAATCTCGTCAGAAACATTCGACGACCATTTGACTAATTTAAACCCACCTAACGACAACAATGCTTTCGATTCTAAATGAAGCCTTGAGGCTTCTTCAATATTTTCGACAGAAGTGACCAGATCGTCCATGTACATATCACGGGGGATAAATTGCTTGGCCAGCGGAAAACTCTCACCTTCATCTCGCACCAATTCTTGGATGGTCCTCAATGCCAAAAACGGCGATGCCGACAGTCCAAACACTACCGTGTTATGACGATAGACTTGAATAGGGAGTTCTTTTGAGAATCTCCACACAATCTTCTGCCATTCTCGATCAGCCTCACGTACAACAATTTGCCGGTACATCTGCCTGATGTCCGCACATAAACCTATTCGAAACAATCGAAAATTCAATAATAAGGAAAATATGTCCGCTTGTAATTTTGGCCCAACATACAAGCTGTCATTTAGCGAAAGCCCTAAACTGGTCTTGGCGCTTGCATCAAACACCACCCTAACGGGGGTGCTCGTACTTGCCTTGTGTACACAGTGGTGTGGAATAAAATATCCTTGCCCACGATCAGGATTTTTATTAACGACAAATGACCTTGGTCTATGAAATCTTTTAATACCTGATGGTAGGCCAATTTCAATTCCGGCATTAAATCGAGCTTTTTCTCCAGATTCAGAAACCTCCTTTCAGCAATTTTGTAGGATTCCCCTAATTGGGGTTTTTCGAATTTAAAAGGCAATGCGATCACATATCGACCTTCTTTGGAACGTGATACCGTAGAGCTATAAATTTCTTCACAATTCTTTTCATCGTCAGATCTATGAACCATTTTTGGAAGCTCTTCTATCGCCCAAAACCTTTCTAATAGTGAATTAAGATTGGTTACACTCACCAATGACGTCACTTGGGTCACCGAGTTTACCACAGGGGCTCTTCCCATCAACACAAACCCTAACTGACTCTCAATTGCCACCGGATGATGTGGTGCATTAATTATTTTTCTGTCCTTCAACAAATACGGGACCAATTCTGCGCCCAACACCCCATGAATCTCCTTGGGAGTCGAAAAATCCTCATCCGCCAAGTTTAATTGTCTTAAGTAGGACAATTCAGATACTTCTACTGCCAGTGACGGCATCTTCTCGACAATTTTCTCTACTACCAATGCTTCGATGCCAAATGAACAATTTGCATCGAATCGAGAGGAAAAAGTCAAGAAAGTCTTTCCTATGACTGGACTTTCCTTCCCACCCATGCCTAAAACTGCAAATCTGATCTTCTGCAGATTCAATTTCAACCGACGACAAGTTTCCGCAGTCAAAAAATTGCTCTGACTACCTGAATCCAACAAAAAACGCACTATCTGCGTCCGACCACTTCCATCGACAACATGGACCTGTGCTGTTGACAAAAGCACTGTAAATTCTCCCTTAAAAATTCTACCCATCTAAGAAATTCTCCAATTCTCTCTAGATTCCCCTTTTAGAGGGGAATTCGAATACTTTTTCTAAATAATTGTCACATATTACCCTTTTATCATCATATCTTTTCCACAACAAATCTTTAATGATGCTGTAATTTCTGCAGTAGGTGGGACTTGTCGAAACCCGTAGCGCTGCACCTGACAATCTAGAAATCAAAAAGAAACCTTATGCAAGTCGGTTAAATTAGGATTCTTATCTACCAATGAGACGAATAATGATGAGAACACTGGCCATCTTTCAGCACTACCAGAAAATTCCGGTATCTCCAACTTTCCCAACAGCATCCTAGAATCCACTAAAGAATGAGTTTCCTCTCCTTTTACTGCTTTAGGAAGTTCCCTCTCCTTTTCAACCTTATACTCTTTTGCAATATAACGAATAAAATCACCTGGTCTCTGAAACTGTAATTTGAAGTGTTACTTCTCATCCATCTCCAAATTCATAATGTTGATTTGATCGTCCAACTCTTCCAGTTCCCTCACTGTGTCCGTCAACGACGGATACATTATCCTAAACGCCTTTAAATTTTTGCTGTCCACCTTCGCCGCTGGAACGTCAATGGCCTTAGCGTATTCATAGAGACGTTGCAGACGCGCGAATATCGTCTCCCTTTTTTTCGACAACACCTTAATTTTGACATCCGCTTGAGACGGCATTTTAAAGAACAACAAAAATATTCAATGAGATTGACTGACCAGAACGACAACCAAAACACGTGTAACTCCAAGTTTATAAACAAAGCCACAAGTCGAAGGTTATTCAGGGTTTACCCTGTCGGCAGGCGTACCCAGCGAGCGAGACCGGGAGACCACTGTCCGAAACCTGAAAAATTATGTCCGTCTGAAAAAGATGGATCCCCTTATCTCTTCGTTCCCACGGCTCAAACTCCCAATTCAAATTGTGAATAACGAATTACCCGAATTAGATTCAAAATCCGGCCCGGAGACCAAAATGTTAACTACGCTACTAAAGTGGACTGTAATTTTAACAAACAAAAATACGATTAATAAAAATTTTACTTACTCTCCAACTGCGGCTTCCACATTACCTGTCGGGGGAATGAAGAGAAAAAAAGGATAAAAGGAAACCGACGTCGCTGATGATGGCCTTTTGAATTTGTGAAATTTGAAGGGTCGAGATGCCGGGATTTCAGATGATACGATATGAAGATTTTCACGATATTACAATTAATTTCAATCAATTACAATTAATTAACCGCTTATTGGTTGCCAAACCTCAAACGCAACGAAAAACGGAATGGGAGAAAAAAAAAAAAAAGAAGGGACAAATTTTCCAAATTGATGGAGGGGACCGCGACTTTGGAAAACCTGCTGCCTAGGGATTATCTCGGCGTAACCAGGATTATTGGGGAAAACTGGTGGCGGATGAGACGCAAGGGAGACTTTGGGTGCGTCAGATTCTTCTCGCTTTGGACTACCTTCATAATAAGATGATCGCTCATCGGGATATCAAATGCGAAAACCTTCTTGTCACCCAGAATCTGAACATAATGTTGGCGGACTTCGGTTTCGCCCGAAAGTGGGTCGATGCGAACGGCGAAGACGTCTTGTCCGACACCTACTGCGGATCAGTTTCGTACGCCGCGCCGGAAATTCTGGCCGGGAAACCGTATTGTCCGAAACGCGTCGACGTCTGGTCCCTCGGTGTCGTCACTTTTGTCATGTTCAACTTCGCGAAGCCATTCCCGCAGAATGCTCCCGCTGAGGTTCTTCAGGCTCAGAAGACACGCCAATACAGATGGAACTCAAAAGGAAGCAGGGTCAGCGGTAACGCGAAAGCTTTCACTGCGCTCATGCTCGAGCCTACATACACCGTCCGACCCTTCCCTTACCAACTTCTCGACGAGTATTGGATGAGAGAAGACCCAGAACTCCTCAAACTTCTCCCCCACAAAAAAACATTGAAATAAAAAATTTTCAGAACTAAAAAAAACACATGTTTTCTCAGAGATCCAATCATTCAACCCCAAAAATCTACAAAGGGCTATTGTCCACTGTCGTTCTGCTAGCTGTCTTCAAAATAAAGGCTGTAAACGTTCGTTTACTTTTTCTTTTATTTCTTACTCCCCTTTGAGAGTTCTACCTTTGGTTTGTTCAGGTTAAGGTGGCTTTACATCGGCCGAGCATCGTTCGAGAACGCTGTTCAAGAACAGATGCTCGGTTGGTGTAAACACTTCGAGTGTTCGCGAATGCTGTTCTTGAACGTTCAAGAGCGTTCCGTCGCTTGTCGGTAAAGTTGCGAATCATCAAAGGGATTCGTGTTCGTGGCGCGTTCGGTGTGAACGGCTTCGAGAACAACACGAACGCGATAGTAAAGAATATTCCCGCTTCGTTTTTTTAGCGCCCTCACTACTTTGTTATCGCTTATCATTTTTATTTACTTCGCAGTTCGCCGTTTGTTGAACTATTGTTTCATGATTATCACAAAATCGTCTAAAGACATCCGGCTGAAATTTCTAAATAATCCGGTCTCCTCATCTAGATCATTAATTAGTTTTTTATTGTTTCTTCCTTTCAGGAAGGAAGACGCCCACAGTCTTCTCTTATTTTTTTTCTTCCTTTCAAGGGCTAAAATGGCAATAGCTGCCGCACTGACACTTAATTTTGACAAGGTGGTGCCATAACTCGGTGGATACTGGATCGCTCTATAGGAGGTTAAAAACTCGGGAACCGCTTCGAATGTTCGAGAACAGATCGTAGGTCGTGTTCGGCCGGTGTAAACAGCTTGCCTTCCAAATGCTCGCGAACGTTTTTGAACATTCTTGAACGTTCAAAAACGTTCTCGAACAATGTTCGGCCGGTGTAAAGCCACCTTTAGAGGGTGGCAAAATGAAAGATAAAGTTTAACATTTTATTTTGGTTCTTTCAATATACAAGTTTATTTGGGTACCTTGGATTTCGTGTGATGTCGGTGAGAAAGTCTAGGTGTTGGTTCTCAGGGTCCTCGTTGGATGGTGAAAGTTGAGGAAGTCGACTCGTTAAATCGTCCTTTGCCGATGGATCTCTAATCGTCTTTTGCCGACTGAAGGAATCGTCTTTTGCCGACTGAAGAATCGTCTTTTGCCGACTGAAGGAATCGTCTTTTGCCGATAGAAGTAATCGTCTTTCGACGATTGGGAAGTATCGTCTTTTGCCGACTGAAGGAATCGTCTTTTGACGATTGAAGTAATCGTCTTTTGCCGATTCTGCTGTCCACTATCTATTCCCGGAGATGAATCGTCACAAACAGCCAATTATCTAGACTTCCCGCGGGTTTAGTCGTCGAGTAATCGCCTTTGCCGATCTCTCACAACACTTCACAAAACCTTGTTACTCACTTAACTTTATAGGACAGACTCTCTCTAATGCGGCGCTTCTCGGCTTTATATACCCTTTGGGGGGGTTTTCCTCTCCCTACTTCCCTTTTTAGGGCGTTCCCATTCGGTAGTTCCAGTCAGGTGGCGCTATCTTCCCACCACATTACCTTGATTTATCGACAGATGGCTTTTGTTGGCGATTCTTCCGCTGTTTACAAGACTTATTTCATAATTTTTTTTTAATAACCTCATCAGATGGAAAAGAAACACAAAATTTCAAGTATTAAGGCCAAATTTAGATATTTAGCTATTTTGAAATGTCGAAAAAAAGAAGAGAAAAGACGGTTTGCCGGGCAGGACGTCAAACATTCACATGTATCGTTGATGTTCAATTCAGAAAGAAAAGACAAAAAGTCTTCCAACGAGTCAGTCTTTTGTTAGTTCCCTTGCAGAAGGGGAGGGCTCTGCACAACTCCTGCATTCTTCTCTTTTCTGAACCCACGGGAATCTTTTAATTTTCAGTTTATTTACAGCTATGGTAAGCAGACCTTCCTTACTGCCGAAGATAAGAAAATACTACAAGAAAAAGGTTTTACCGTCGACAAATCTATTTCTTTCGGATGTTCGGGGAGCATATATCTAATATACTATAAACCGTCGAAGAAGACCGCTGTCACCAAACTCGCTGTCAAAGTCGTCGATAGAGCATTAGTCGCTGAAAAGTACATCAAAAAATTTCTCCCACGAGAAATCGCAATTGTGAGCGAACTGAACCATCCGCATATCATACAGTGTCATTCAATAATGGACGTTAACACGAAATGCTTGTTTTTTATGAGGAAAAAAAGGGCAATAGGGAGAACTTGGGTATTTTGGCCCGAAAACACCCGGTTCGCTAGAGTATCTTTAAAACTTTCGAGACTGCAGCCGACTATAGTTGCCATTCGCGCTTTTCGTTTGGAGACTGCAGGCGACTTTAGTTCCCAGCGGCGCCAGAGGGAAGCCTCTCTAAAAAATGTAATACCTTCGCTTCCCGTGGCGCTAGCGTCATGCAAAAACTGGCAATCTGTTTGGGAAGAAATCAACTACGTGATGATCGCATCACTCGTCGCTTTCTGTGCATTGCTGGGCGGTTGTGGAGAAGAGAGGGGAAAAGTGCTGCGTTGTACTTTTTCTTTTATTTCTTACTCTCTTTTGAGAGTTCTACCTTTGGTTTGTTCAGGTTAGAGGGTGGCGAAAAAAAAGAGAATAAAGTTTTAACATTTATTTTGGTTCTTTCAATATACAAGTTTACTTTGGTACCTTGGATTTCGTGTGATGTCGGTGAGAAGGTCTAGGTGTAGGTTCTCAGGGTCCTCGTTGGATGGTGAAAGTTGAGGAAGCCGACTCGTTGGATCGTCCTTTGCCGATGGATCGTCTTTTGACGATTGGAAAGAATCGTCTTTTGCCGACTAAAGAAATAGTCTTTTGCCGATTGAAGTAATCGTCTTTTGACGATTGAAGCAATCGTCTTGACGATTGAAGTAATCGTCTTCTGCCCATTGAAGCATCGTTTCTTGCTGACTGGAAGTAATCGTCTTTTGAAGATTGGGAAGTAATCGTCTTTTGACGATTGGGTAGTAATCGTCTTTTGACGATTGGGTAGTAATCGTCTTTTGACGATTGGGAAGTAATCGTCTTTTGACGATTGGGAAGTAATCGTCTTTTGCCGATTGTCGTTTTTTGACGATTGAAGTAATCGTTTTTTGCCGATTCCGTTGTCCACTCTCTAATCCTGGAGACGACTCGTCTCAAACAGCCAATTATCTAGGACTTCCCGCGGGTTTAGTCGTCGAGTAATCGCCTTTGCCGATCTCTCACAACACTTCACAAACCTTGTAACTCACTTAACTTTATAGGACAGACTGACTCTTATGCGGCGCTTCTCGGCTTATATACCCTTTGGGGGGGGGGGGGGGTTCCTCTCCCTACTTCCCTTTTTAGGGCGTTCCCTTTCGGTGGTTCCAGTCGGGTGGCGCTATCTTCCTGCCACATTACCTTAGTATGTTACTTGTTTTATCGACAGCTGGCGCTTTTTGTTGGCGATTCTTCCGCTGTTTACAGACGCGGTATCAAAAGGGTTAAGCCATATTAAGCTTACATTTTCCAACAGGTTTATAAAATTAATTCAGGTTTGCAGAAAATGGCGATTTATTGGATTATTTGGGGAAGACTGGAGTGGCGGATGAGACGCAAGGGAGACTTTGGGTGCGTCAGATTCTTCTCGCTTTGGACTACCTTCATAATAAGATGATCGCTCATCGGGATATCAAATGCGAAAACCTTCTTGTCACCCAGAATCTGAACATAATGTTGGCGGACTTCGGTTTCGCCCGAAAGTGGGTCGATGCGAACGGCGAAGACGTCTTGTCCGACACCTACTGCGGATCAGTTTCGTACGCCGCGCCGGAAATTCTGGCCGGGAAACCGTATTGTCCGAAACGCGTCGACGTCTGGTCACTCGGTGTCGTCACTTTCGTCATGTTCAACTTCGCGAAGCCGTTCCCGCAGAAAGTTCACGCCGACGCACTCCGGGCTCAGTGGTCCCGTAACTACAGATGGAACTCAAAAGGAAGTCGGATCAGCGGCAACGCGAAAGCTTTCACAGCTCTCATGCTCGAGCCAAATACACCATTAGACCCTTCCCTTACCAACTTCTCGACGAAATCTGGATGAAAGAACCAGAACTCCTCAAACTTCTCCCCTTCAAAAAATCATTAAAATAAAAACATTTTTTAAAAATCATGTGCCAATAGTTTAAAACATTTTAATTCATTCAAAACTCTGGGACAATAATTCGTCCCTAACAGGGACGTCCTACAGACAGAATCAAATTTTTCATCGCTAAGTAAAGGAGCAAAATGGATAAATCCGCCGATAAAAGGTAAAATTAAAATGAATCCAAATATTTTTTTCAACTTTTCATTTTATAAGTGGGCACGATTTAATTCGAAAGGAGTCTCAAAGGCGTTCAGCATTTTGGAAGAGTAAATTTTATTTTTAACAAAGCAATAGCAATAATTTTAATTTAGAGACACCAAAGCAATAGATACCAAAAATGCAGAAAACCCTGAAATTTTGAGTGATGGGAATCGTAATGATACGTCAAGGTAAGCTAAATGCAGAACGCTGGTGGAAGGTGGCTAATTTAGAAATAGGACACTTCCTACACTCCTGGGACCAATTCCAATCGGTTTAGATTGACCAAGAACCTATATCTAGACACCCCGCATGCTAGGGTTGAGTCAAGGTTGAACCTGTAAACAGCGGAAGAATCGCCGGAAAAAAGCGCCATCTGTCGATAAATCAAGGTAATGTGGCGGGAAGATAGCGCAACCCGACTGGAACTACCGAAAGGGAACGCCCTAAAAAGGGAAGTAGGGAGAGGAACCCCCCCCCCTCCCCCAAAGGGTATATAAAGCCGAGAAGCGCCGCATAAGAGTCAGTCTGTCCTAAAAGTTAAGTGAGTTATAAGGTTCGTGAAGTGTTGTGAGAGATCGGCAAAGGCGATTACTCGACGACTAAACCCGCGGGAAGTCTAGATAATTGGCTGTTTGTGACGAGTCGTCTCCGGGAATAGAGAGTGGACAGCAGAATCAGCAAAAGACGACCACTTCAGTCGGCAAAAGACGATACTTCCCAATCTTCAAAAGACGATTACTTCAATCGGCAAAAGACGACCACTTCAGTCGGCAAAAGACGATACTTCCCAATCGTCAAAAGACGACTACTTCAATCGGCAAAAGACGACTAATCGTCAAAAGAGGACTAATCGTCAAAAGACGATTAGAGATCCATCGGCAAAGGACAATCCAATGAGTCGGCTTCCTCAACTTTCACCATCCAACAAGGAACCTGAGAACTTACACCTAGAACTTCTCACCGACATCACACGAAATCCAAGGTACCAAAATAAACTTGTATATTGAAGGAACCAAAATAAATGTTAAACTTTATTATCTTTTATTTCGCCACCCTCTAACCTGGACAAACCAAAGGTAGAACTCTCAAAAGAGAGTAAAAAAGAAAGAAAAAGTAAACGAACGTTTACAAACCAAACTTTAACATGATTTGCTGCTTAAATTGCGGCTACGGCGACCTGCGCTATTTCCGATACGTATAGCTTGTTGGTACTCTAAACATATGTTTTTTGGGTCTCTGAAGCGATTGGTGGTGTCCAAAACACGGTAGAGTCCTTTACGCCGCCATTCCTCATAGCTTTTCCCCCTGGCGTTCTGAAACCTCACACTAAAAAATTTCAGACAACCGGACCAAATCATCGACTTCGAAAATTTCGACAAAAACAAATTATTGTAAAAATTATTATTTTCAAATGCATTTTTTAATTAAAAAATTTATTTTAAGACTTCAGAACGAAGGAATTCAAGAAAATTCTGATTTAAAGGATACTAGTATACAATTTATCGAACATATTGACAAAGACTATGAGAGGTAGTATGTTTTAAAAAAAATTTCAGCTAAAACTGGAGATTTGAACTCGGGTCCTCCCCTTTTTAAGAAGGGAGTCCCTGTGGAGAGTATTAATTTGATATGAGGCGCTCCGGGTACGAAGGGCGAACTCAACAAAACGTAGTTTCGTGATATTCGCATTTTAAAGTTTATGTTACGGGCGAACTCAACAGAAAAGTCATGCCCTGGAATGGGAAAAGGAGTGGGGGTTGTGGACTAGGATGTGGAGTTCGCCCATCGTACCCGCTCGGATATCGCAGTTAGAGCTTTGCCGCATATCGGTTTTTACGTATTTAAGGGGGAAAAAAGGGCGAACTCAACATAAAAATTATTTGGGTGTATTCACCAAGAGGTCTAGAAACTGAAAATGAAAAAAAAAATTGTCCGATGTTGAGTTCGCCCTTCGTACCCGGAGCGCCTCATACACCCCTAGAAATACTAAATCTTAAAATTTTAATATTTTAAATTTCAAGTATGAAATCAAAAGCGCCTCGTCTGCAGCTTCAAATATTCAAAGATGAAGGGTAAATTTAATTTTATGGGTTACCTATTCATAAATTTTTAGGCCAAAAGCTTCTAATTCTACTATTAACAAAACTTTGACCATTTATTAGTAACTTGATATTATTTAAAATAAATAATTTATGACAATTTTTTTAGCGATAAAGATGCAGAAACAAATAAGTAATAAAACACAATAATAAATTAAAAAACAATTAAATTACAGTAAAAGTGGAGGAAATTTAGTTTCTGACCTAAAACCAAAAGAAAGAAAAGGGATTTTAAAAAATGTCGAGAAAAAGGTCGAACTTAAAGTGTCCAAATCGAAGACTAAAAAAGTGTAAGTTTTAAATAGTAATTGTTGAATAGCTCCAATAAACGAAGAAGTTCTAAAAAATCACGGGATGGTTCGGCAAAATCTGGAAAAACCAAAATAATCCAGAAATCACCCCAAAGAAGTAATTTTTTATTTTAATCCATTTATAGTGTTATTTTTTAAGGCTTACTGCTGAAACAAAAGAAATTGAAGTCAATTTTGAGTAAATAATTTTTATGGAGACAAAATATAAATTAATAGAATATTCTCTAGATCTCAAAATAAGAATTTTGAGTCACCAGTGCAGACGAGTGATTTGAGCGAATCAGATAATGAGGCTGGAATCAAGTAAAGACCAATGAAAATGTTTCAACGGTGGCGCTACCTTTTGGTCAATCTGGGAACTAAAATTTTTCACACACTGGATTTTTAGCGTTTTCCTTTTTAAACTTTCTCAAATTGCTTATTTTTAGGGTTGAAGATTCTGTGACAATAATATCAAAATATAGAGACTCAATTGGACAAAAATTGAAATCTCCTAAAAGACTTTTAACGCTTTATTACGAGTATTTTTAATTTTTTAATATTGTTTAAATTTTCCTTTTTAAGCGACAATAAAAATTTGATGAGTGAAAAAAGCGATTCTCCTTTACCAACGGACTATTTGAATAAATTAGTTTCTTTATATTATGACAGGTAAAAAAGAAAAATTGAAAGAATCATTATTTATTATAAAACAGCGACACCGATTTGGCCAGATCTCCCAGCCCGGACAAATCCGAAGATGGTTCGAGCAAAAGTTTATGCAGTAAACGCCTCATAGTTGTCCAGCACAGCAATCGGTAAAAAAAATTAAAAAAATTTTTTTTTTAACTAAAATTTTTTAATCTAGAGAGAAACCTAACAAAATTAAGGAGTACATTTTGCCTCAAGATTTTCAAATTTACAATTTTGAAATATTTCTAACGAAGACAGACAATCGCCAAACCGAGCATCGTAAGAAATTATAGAAAAAACTTTTTTTTTTGTATTTTTTTATTTAGGACTTCGAGTGATGAAAGTAAAAAACCTTGGGAAGATGGAAAAAGAATAGTTACACTCTATTATGACCAGTAGGTTATTTTTGAACAAATAAACTTTTTATCCAAAAAAATTAAGGGAAGACGATGGTGAAAACAACGGAAAAAAGAAAAAGAAGAAACTTCTTTCTGTATTTTGTGCCAGGTAAAAAAAAATATTTTAAAGAAATTTTTTTATAAAAAATATACAGAAATGGTTCATCTTTCACAAACGAGTCGTTGGAAGTTCCCACCCGATTATTCATCGTTTATCATGCACTGTAAGACCTTTTGATTTTATGTTCCAAATTATTTATTTATTTTACAGAATCGGTGTAGGCAAAGAAACTCCAAAAAGCGAGTAAATTTTAAATCTATTTTGAATTTTTTTTATATTTTGATGATTAATTTAAAGCGAGGGAACTACAAAAAGTGAAGAAGAATTCAATTGTTCAAAAAGCAATCTTCGCGAAAAAATGTAATTATTGTTCTTATAGTTAGGGAAAATTAGTGACGGCTACACTGGGTAACAAGATTTTTCTTGTTGGGTTATGTTCGTAAGGTTATATAAAATACTGAACATTTTAGTCGACTTAATCTGAAGATTGGAAAAATGTTCCTGTTTCACCATCTCCTGGACCAGCAGTTGATTCGTCACCAAAAGACCATCCTGAAAGGGAAAGAATGTAGTGAAAAAAATAAGTTTTTTTGTTTATTTTAATTTTATTTCAGCCGCCTCAAATCTGAAGACTGGAAAAACGTTCCAGTTTTTCCTGATGAAATTTATCACCTAAAGTCCAACCTGAAAGGGAAAAAATGTACCAATTAACTTTTTTATATTATCTAATTTTATTTTAGTCGACTTAAATCTGAGGACTGGAAAAACGTTCCTGTTTCGCCATCCCTTGGGCAAGCAGTCAGTGACGACAATTTATCAAAGTCCCAACCAGAAAGGGGGAAAATGTAACAAAAATTATTTTACTTTCTTATTTTTTATTTTATTTTAGTCGCCTCAAATCCGAAGATTGGAAAAACGTCCCTATTTCACCATCCCTAGACGAACTATCATAGATGACGATTTATCGCCAAATCGCCAGAAAAGGAAAAAATGTTAGATAAAACTTAATTTTAATTTTTTTAAATTGTATTTTAGTCGCCTTAAATCCGAAGATTGGAAAAACGTTCCATTTTCGCCATCTCCAGCACAAAAAATTGAAGATGATTTAACCCAAAATAAATCTTCAGAAAATATCAGAGAAATGTAAGTTTCACCTTTTTTTAAATAAAATTTTTTTTCTGTAGTCGACTTAAATCTGAAGATTGGAAAAACGTTCCTATATCACCATCTCTCGACCCACATTTGACGACAGTAGCCCAAAAAGTGTCAAGAGTCCAAAAGAAAAAAAGTAATTTTTTAAAAATTATTAGGTGTATGTTTGTAGACTTTAGCCGAGTTTCATTTTGTACCTAGTAGTTCATTTTTCAAAATTTTGAACATTTTAGGCGTTAAAGTCCATCAAAAGTTGACCTTCTCCGTGTAAGAAGGTTATTGAAGTATAACCATTAAGAAGGTTAATTTTTAAAGGCTTGTTAATCGTAAACCGTTACAGATATTGAAAAAATGCACTAAATAAAATCTGTTGGAAATTTAATTCTCTTTAATTTTTATTCTCTTCATTTTTTCTCTAGGACGCACTGTTTTCAAATAAATTTATTTATAAAAAAAAATTATTTTCCGAAAATGGTGCATCATAGAAAAAAATAATTAAGTGCAAATTTATAGAGAATTAAATTTCTTACAAGTTTTATTAAAATTCATTTTATTTTAGGCCCATTGAGTCGAAAAATGTAGCACCCTCAAAATCTGAACTTTCAATGTATTATATTTAAAACTAAAAATTAATAAATTAAAACTTTCTTTAAGAAATAAAAATCCGAGTAAAATTGAATTGACGGCAGAAGAGACCGATTTAAAATGCCATCCCGCTCCCAGTCACCAGAAGTCAAAGGACTACTTCACAAAATGAGGAAAAAAACGATAGAACTGTAAAAAAATTATTAATTTTAATTTAACTACATCATTATTATTAGTGACTCTGAAATAGCAGATTTGGAAAGTGTGGAAGTAACTTCTCAACGTGTTAGCATTAAACTCGACGAAGAAGAAAAACCAAATATTGAAAAGTAGATTTTCATTTTTTTTTTACCCTAAAAATAATTTTTTTTCAGACCACCTTCTGAGTCTAATCTTAAAAAGTTTCGCCTCCTCACTTTATATTTAAATAAGTAAAATTTAAAATAATATTTCATTTTTTTATTTTATTTTATAGGGCAGACAAAGAAATGCATACAATAAGCACAGAATCGACATCTCATAATAAATTAGTTTCTTTGTATTATATTGAAATGTAAGTTTTAAATTTTAGTCAATTTCAATAATATTTTGATATTTTTAGCGATGAAGATACCAAGCAATTGATCATCGTCCAGCATCCTATGTAAGTTTATTATTTTCTTTTTTCTTTTTAGGTTAACTTTTTTTTATCAGGAGTACGACAGGTCAAGACCAGTCTTATACTTTCCCACTTCCCTCGGAAATGGAGCTCAAAGGGCACCTCACGGGTGAGAGAAAAAGCATAATTTTCACGTTTTATTTTTATTTTTTTTATTTATTTATTTTTTTTTTTTAGAGAAAAAAATATCAATGAAAGTATCGAAATAATTATGGAAAAGTAAATTGGTGATTAAAAGATAAAAATAATTTTAATTTTTAGAGCTATTCAGAAAAAACCATGGCTGAGCGGGAAAAAAATATAACAATTTTTTATGATCAGTAATATTTAATTATTTATTTATTTTAAATTATTTATTATATTAGCGACATGAGTGGCGAAGGGAAGACAGACGAGCCGAAAAAAAAAGCTCCTTTCCGTATTTGTGCCAAGTAATTTTATTTATTTCAAAAATACATTTTTAAATATTTAGGCCAAGTTCCCAAGAAAATATGAAAATGTACATAATTTATCATTCAGAGTAAGTTTTTAAAATTGAAATAATTTTTTAAAATATTTGTTGGTCAATTTTATTAATAATAGTTTAATTCAGCATTAAAAGATCACTGGATCAATCTTCAACATCTTTTTGTAAAATCAAAGACATTGATGATAAGTAAATAATTGTATTTTGAAATTAGTTTAAATTACAAATTTTTATAGAAAAATTTTCATAAAAAAATCAAATCGTGAAAGTTTTATGGATAAATATGCGTAAAAATTAAATAATTTATGGATTTAATTTAATTTTTTTAATAGTTTAAAAGAAGAAGTAAGAAATAAATTTGCTTTTGAAAAAGGAAGCATTTATGGAAACATAGAAAAACATTTTCCGTAAATAATTAATTTATTTTTGGAGTAAAAGGTTGAAATTAAAAATTCGGGGAAAAAAAAATGGACAAGAAACAGGTTAAGGTTGAAACCCTATGGAGGTTACACTGATAAGCTGATAATTCACTGATTAACTGATAAGCTTAAATAAGGATTTCAGTTTTACCTTCATATAATTTTTAAACTATTCTTTTAGGGAAAAAATTGAAATGAAAAATCAAAATTCCCCCCTTCGTTCGCTTTTGTAAGTAAAATTAAATTTTAGATTTTTTAAAATTGATTTTTAGGAGCAGCAGCAGCGAAGAAAAACTCATCAAAAGCTACCCGTAATTTAATTATTTGATTCATTTTTTTAAATTGATTTAAGGCAAAAAGAAGAAATAAAAGGCAAAAATCTCCAGATAAATTGTATAATTATTTTAATTATTTTTGTTGTTAATTAATTTTTTTTAAGAGAGAAGAAGAAGGTCAAAAGCAGATCTGCGAGCAAGGAAATTTGTATTTGAAGTATAAAATGTATTGAAATCGTAATAAATAAATAAATTTTAGGTTTAGCAAAATGAGAGCGAAAGTGATGCCAATTGTAGCCAAAGAGAAGGAGGAGGATGGAAAAATGTACAGACTATACAAAACTGCTGATGGTGTCACTCGCATTAAAAATTATGGGTAATATTTTTTATTTCTTGTAATTGAGTTACTGAATTACCTTCTATGTACGGTTTTTGGGAGTGGGTTGAGGAAATTTTTTTGTTGATACTGAGTTTGAGGTTATGATGTCTGGAAGTTCCTTATGCAACTATTGCGTATAATTACGTTTAAAACTTTTTTTAGGAAAGAACTTCCTCCAGCTACTTTGCATCCTTCAGTAGAATCTGAAGATGCTACCGTAAAAGTTTATAGAGCTCCGAGCGATGTTTCTGACTCTCCATTGTGATTTTTTTTTTTTATTTTTATTTATAAACAAATTTTAGGTTTCCTGATATCAATGGTCAAAATTCAAAGTAAGTTTTGAAATTGAGATTGGAACTTTTATTGTGTGTTAGGAAGGAAGATTCAAAAATGCTGCAAGCGCCGAAGAAAAAGAGAAGTTCGAGGGTCAGTCGTGATTTAGCAGCAAGGAATAATTTCAGGCCGGACTTCTGCCCGCCAGATCCGCTCCCAGATCCATGTGCTCCGCAAGATTATCGCTCACCTCAAGGCTACCAGTCTCCACAGCTAGGTTACCGATCTCCGCAGCAAGGCTACCGCACTCCTCAATCCTACCGTTCACCCGAGAGCCGAGAAATCAGCGAAATAGGCCAGATTTACAAGAATGCTTTGATCAGATAATATGCGAAGATTACTGTAATCAATATGGTGCTAATCAGTGTGATGATAAATGCTGCGACGGTCCCAAGGGTGTCAAGCAGACGACGGCAAATCGTTATTCGCCTGTCAACCCGAAAAAACGCTAGCGCCCCGATCTCCTCCAAACCGTCGACTTATTGTCCGCCAAATACCGTCACTCATTATGACGGCCCAGTATCACCCAGGAGAAAAGCATGCGGCAGAAACCGTGTCCCAAAAGCTTTCAGGTTCGATTTTTGAGAATTTTTCCAACTTTCACATTTATTAGATACACCCCAGAAGGAATTGATCGCAGAAATAATAAGGATAATAATAACAATAACTACAATAATAATATGCAGGATTGTTTTGATTATGATGGATATACTGACGACTACTGCGATAATTACGCTGGCTACAGCGACAGCGATTATGAATGCGATTATTATAACTCATATGAGTAAGCTATTTGAAGCCACCCAAAATTATTTTTAAAAAAATTTTTAGCCCATCCTGCGATTTCTCTCAAGACCAATATGGGTATAATAAAAATAATAAAATTAAATAAAATCTATAAATATTTAAGGTTTAGAAATGATATGCCATCTACATCACGTGGTATGGCACCTACGATGCCGTATGGGAAGTATGGATTTAATTTTTTAAAATAAAAATAGTAAATTCATCTTTTTAGTCCGACATCAGCAAGCGCGTGTGTACCGAAAATGAGTTCAGGAATGGGAAAAAAAGCGAGTTATGGGGGGGGAAAGCGAGATGCGACGACTGGAAAACCGAGTTACGGGATGGGGAAAGCGAATTATGGTGGGAAAGCGAGTTATGGGACAGGACGGAGCCCTTGCCTTCCACTTCCAAACGTTGTTGCTGCTGCTTCAAGCGATTCGTAAGAAAAAGAAAAAGTTTTTTTTTCTAAAATTATTTATTTTCAGATGTGACAATGAACGATGTTGTGATGACGCAAGTAGGAAGCTTAAAATTTTATTTTTTATTTTGTTTTTAAGCTGCCGTTCGTTTGGAGGAATTTTGTAACTGTTGCCAGACCAAAGGATACTGCCCAGGACCCAGGTAAAGAGTTATTATTGAATTACCCTCCAAGGATGCTCCTGCAGGGGTTCACTCACTAAATAACTGAAGAAGTTAACTGGGGAGGGTAAATTTGAATTTTGTAGATTTTAGCCGAGTTTCATTTTGTACACCTAGTAGTTCATTTTTTCAAAATTTTAAACATTTTAGGCGTTAAAGTCCATCAAAAGTTGACCTTCTCCGTGTAAGGTTATTGAAGTATAACCATTAAGAAGGTTAATTTTTAAAGGCTTGTAAATCGTAAACCGTTACAGATATTGAAAAAATGCACTAAATAAAATCTCTTGGAAATTTAATTTTCTTTAATTTTATTCTATTCATTTTTCTCTAGGTCGCACTGTTTTCAAGATAAATTTATTTTAAAAAAAAATTATTTTCCGAAAATGGTGCATCCTAGAAAAAATAATTAAGTACAAATTATAGAGAATTTTCCTACAATTTTTATTTATTAGGTGTACAAAATGAAACTCAGCCACAGAGTAAATTTGAATTTTGTAGATTTTAGCCGAGTTTCATTTTGTACACCTAATACTTTTTTAACACTTTTTTCAGGCAGATGGAGAGACCAATGAGTCAAATATGAAGTATGTTAAACAGTTTTGTTTTTCATTAATTAATTTTAATTTAAGAATGACTGCTTCAGAAATTTGTAAACAATATGGAAACTGCCCTCAAGACTGCTCTCAATATTCATCAAATCCTGGCCCGTAATAGCACCTTTTTGTAAAAAAAATTAATTTTTTTTTAGAATTTGTTCTAACACAATCAGATACGATTTGGAGTAAGTTTTATTTAAAAAATTATTTTTTTTATTTTTATTTTAGTGTTCCCGGTCCTATTTCGGGAAAACTATCGTCTGCGCAGGAAAAGGTAAGACATTCAAATTTTAAATTATTAGGTGTACAAAATGAAACTCGGCTAAAATCTACAAAATTCAAATTTACCCTATGGCTGAGTTTCATTTTGTACACCTAATAAATAAAAATTGTAGGAAATTTAATTCTCTAAATTTGTACTTAATTATTTTTTTAGGATGCACCATTTTCGGAAATAACTTTTTTTTTAAATAAATTTATCTTGAAAACAGTGCGTCCTAGAAAAAATGAATAGAATAAAATTAAAGAGAATTGAATTTCCAACAGATTTTATTAGTGCATTTTTTCAAATCTGTAACGGTTTACGATTTACAAGCCTTTAAAAATTAACCTTCTTAAAGGTTATACTTCAATAACCTTCTTACACGGAGAAGGTCAACTTTGATGGACTTTAACGCCTAAAATTTAAAATTTTGAAAAAATGAACTACAAGGTGTACAAAATGAAACTCGGCTAAAATCTACAAAATTCAAATTTACCCTGTGCTGAGTTTCATTTTGTACACCTATATTTAAATTTTTTTGAAGCCATAGCGTTCCTCAATTCACAACGGCAAAATGTCCTCCCAGATACAGCAAACGTCACCAATGTCCTCCAACTAAAATGACGTAAGTTTACAGGAGGTTTCACTCTGTTATAATTATAAATTTTTTAGAAATCAACCTAAAAAGTGAGTTTTAAAATTAATATTAGGAACTAATTTTTATTTTGAAAACAGAAAAGTTTCAGGCAAGAAAAGTAAACTAAAAAAATTAAATTTATTAAATAATTAAACATTTATTTACAGAAGTCCTGTTATTCAGATCGACTTCAGCAAGGGACAGCCAAGTAATAATTTTGTACACCTAATAAAAAAAATTGTAGGAAATTTAATTCTCTATAAATTTGTACTTAATTATTTTTTCTAGGATGCACCATTTTCGGAAAATAATTTTGTTTAAAAATAAATTTATATTGAAAACAGTGCGTCCTAGAGAAAAAAGAATAGAATAAAAATTAAAGAGAATTAAATTTCCAACAGATTTATTAGTGCATTTTTTCAATATCTGTAACGGTTCACGATTTACAAGCCTTTTAAAAATTAACCTTCTTAATGTTTATACTTCAATAACCTTCTTACACGGAGAAGGTCACTTTTTGATGGACTTTAACCCCTAAAATGTTCAAAATTTTGAAAAAAATGAACTACTAGACAAATGAAACTCGGCTAAAATCTACAAAATTCAAAACCCTGGTGACTCATTTTTGTACACCTATATATTTAACTGTCTTTTCGCCTAAATCATATGGAAATAAAATTTTAATTTTGGTGGTAAGAGTTTGGTGTTTTCTCTAAAAATGAGTTGGATTTGTAAACGGAGGAAAAAGAAAAATGCTTGTATGTTTTTTTATGAAACAACAAATTTTTATGTTTTTAGTCTAAAGCCTGGTTCAAAACGACAGGGTAAGTTTCATTTTATTGAGTGTCTTTATGGCGAAAAGACAGTGTAAAAAAATTTTTTTTTGTGGTATAAAAATTTATATTAGCTATGGAGCTTACGATCTTAAACTCGTCCTGCTGAGTCAAATATTCACCGATACAGACGAGCGTTAGCGTAAATCCAGATCCATCCTACGTTAAAAATATAAGGTATTTTTAATATATCTTTTAAACCAAAAATGTTGCTTTTCCCCAAAAAAGACACTCAATTTTCAAGTCCATAAGTTTGTATTTTAAGAAATTATGTTTTTATAGAAATCCAAATTTGATCGAATCGTGTTGTCAAAGATAGCACGTTGTCGGTAAGGAAGTTTAAAAAATGGGCTTGGAAAGTTGAAAAAATGAGGTAAAGGTTAATTTATTTAGGTTGGAGGGGGAAACACACGAAAAACATTACCGTGAGTATTTTATATTTTTTAAATGGGGGAAAAAAGTGATCCTTTCCTCCTTACGAAATTTTTTAGACCAAAACAGCCAACACCAGCGCCACCTACACCCCCAGAACAAAAACCGTATCCGGAAGCTCCGTTTCCCACCAACGACTCCTCCACCTCCTGGCCCCAGGCAATGAGAGAGATTCCAGTATACTCCCACACGAGGACCTTTTCGAAAAACGTTCGACCAGCGAGTCCCCCGTCCGAGTAAAAGCGATAGCCCGAAAAAAGTAAAAGTAAAAGCAAAAGTAAAAGCCCGAGAAAAAAGAGTAAAAGCAAAAGTGACAGTAAAAGCAGTTCTGATAAGGAAAAGAAATAGTTTTTAGTAATTCCTAATTTTTTTTGTATCGAAATGTGGGAAAAAAACAATTTTTTCAGCTCAAAAAAAGCCATCGCCGACAAAATCTCCTGCAAACTCGTCCGACGAGGAAAAAGGAAACTTCAGAAACAAGGGAGCCTTCAACTCCTTCAGTCGATCAAAAGAAATCCGAGTTTCAACATCTCCGTTAAAAAGATGCAGAAGATGAGAAAGAAGATTCTTCAGAAAAGAAGTCTGAAGACATAAAAAAAGCGATTCTTCAGAAAAGAAGACACCAGAAGACAAAGAAAGCGATTCGTTAGGAAAGAAGTCACTAAAAGACGAAGAAGACACTAGCGAAACATCAACTCCTTCAGTTGACAAAAAATCCCCATCAAAAAAAGCCAAAAAAAATCCAAATCCGATGATGAAACGTATGTTCAGAAATAAAAACTTTTTTTAATTATCAAAATTTCAGTTCTGAAGACAGCAAATTGTAGCCACATCCCAGAAGGAACAAAAATGTAATTTTTAAAAATATAAAATTCTATTTTATTAAAACCTATTTTTTGATCTTCAAATCGAAAAAAGGATCGCTATAGGTAAATTTTTAAAATCCTTAGACCCTTTAAAAATAGGGAAAAGCAACATAAAATTAATATTAAAGAATGCTATGTACAAATCAATTTTAGATGTGGACGTCAAAATTGGGATGAAGATGTCGAATGGTAATGATTACTTTTTATTTTATTTTTATTATTTTCTTTCTTTCAGTCCAGGATATTTTAGAGGCTTCCCCGTCTCAAATAGGTAATATTTATTTATTATAAGTTTAAAATATTAATTATTTAAAGGGAATTCAGGGCAGATATTTCAGATGAAGTTTTAGACGGGATCCTATTTTTAAGTATAAAATTTTTTTATTCGGTTCACATGTAGAAGTATTAGGTGTCAAAATGAAACTCGGCTAAAATCTACAAGATTCAAATTTACC
>JACGAQ010001294.1:0-64138 GCA_014119065.1 Orius insidiosus | reverse complement strand
ATGGCAAATTCAAAGAGTTTAGGGCATTTCCTGGCCAATTTGAAGGAATTAGGGAATTTTTATGGCCAATATGAAGAGTTAATTGCATTTTTAAGGCCAATTCTAAGAGTTTAGGGCATTTCTATGGCAAATTCAAAGAGTTTAGGGCATTTCCTGGCCAATTTGAAGGAATTAGGGAATTTTTATGGCCAATATGAAGAGTTAATTGCATTTTTAAGGCCAATTCTAAGAGTTTAGGGCATTTCTATGGCAAATTCAAAGAGTTTAGGGCATTCTATGGCAAAGTCAAAGAGTTTAGGGCATTTCCTGGCCAATTTGAAGGAATTAGGGAATTTTTATGGCCAATATGAAGAGGTTAATTGCATTTTTAAGGCCAATTCTAAGAGTTTAGGGCATTTCTATGGCAAATTCAAAGAGTTTAGGGCATTTCTATGGCAAATTCAAAGAGTTTAGGGCATTTCTATGGCCAATTTGAAGGGTTTTACGGCATCTTGAAATACGAGGATTTTTCTGAGCAGAAAAAACGTTAAAAACGTCCTAAAGCCTGTAGAATAGTGTTTTGACCGACAGACCAAAAAAACCAACATAAAAGGTTTTTTCGGGGGAAAGACAGTATAAAAGGCAATTTTAACCGCGAAAATTTGACCTTTTTTCCGCAATTTTGAAAATAGGGGAGTTTTACTTTTTCTAGGATTCTCGAACGAAAAAGTTCTCAAGAACCACTGGACCGTTTTTATAAGCCAAAACTGTAGATTGGCAATAAAAGTGAAATAAATTTTTTTCGAGGGTGAAAGTGTTGCAGTAGTGGAGTAGACGCTTGCGCAAACCGGGAAATGGAAACATCCAAAACTAAGGAAACACCTGGACCATAGGGGCTCCACATGACAAAGAGGAAAAAAAATCAACATCTGCCAACTTTAATCGACGGTTAAAGTTAAACAAAGATTTAATTATTTTTTGATTAAAACGCTAATTAATGAAGAGCGTGAGGGGAAAAAGTTTTAGGGGTTGAATATGAGTCATGAAATGACATCACCTTGGGAGGGTTGATTTTTGTGCTTTTCCTACTGTTTATTGTCCTTATTTTGTGTGATATTGATGAAAATGGCTTACCGAAGGCTAGTAATCCAGCTAGAAAGGCAAAAGGCGCCACATGGCTGATAAACACCTCACAAACACTGAAAACACAAACACTGCACTTATTCACAGCACAATATTTTCCAGATCCTGAAAAAAAAAGGAAAAAAATAAGTTTTTTCATTGGTGGGATTGGTGAAGACTTACCTGATGGAGATGAAGGTGGTTACTGACAGGCGGTTTTCTCGCGGTGGTGGTCGAAAAAGACGAGAATAAACGCCGGCGTTTTCGGGGGGGAAGAGACGGAGAGGAAGTGACTCCTGCTCCAGACGGGGCTATATTGACAAGCGGCTGTCGGGGAAGATGTCGAGCGTTTTCAACCCCCCACCACGCAAGCTTAACATCATCCCCTCCACTTTCAACTTCTTCCCGCCAATTTTTTAAATACCACCGTACCTTTCCAGAAAAAGAAGCTGTCAAAAATCGTATATTGAGGATATCGCAATTACTACCTTTTTTATGAAACTGGGCCAGTGTTGGGCGTTATCGTAATCGCTATTACGATTACGATTGTAATCGCAAGTTTCTTAGTTCCGATTACGATTACAATCGTATTCGTATTTTTTTCTGCGATTACGATTGTATTCGTATTTTTTTCTCCGATTACGGTTGTAATCGCATTTTTTTAACGATTACAACCGTAATCGTTTTTTTTTCTGCGATTACAATCGTAATTGTATTTTTTTTTCTGCGATTATCATTATATGTAATCGTACTTTTTTCTGCCATTACAATCGAAAAATTTTTTAAGTTTTTTTTTTTTGAAAAATTTCCCGGGTTTTCTTATTTAAATTTGCGCTTTTTTTGAAAATTTTTTTAAGTTCTTTTTTTCCGAAAATTTTTTTTTTAAGTGTCAAGGTAGAAATAATGGGCTCTTTGGCCTAGGGATGTGCCTCTCGTAAAGGGTAGAAGTACGAAATTTCTCCCTACTAAAAAAAAATTAATAATTAAGAAGTGGCAATTCTTTTACACCAAAAATTCTTAAAAAATATAAGGAGTAATTGGTGAAAATTTGGTGAAAATCGGATTAACGGTTCGGCCGCAGCGAATTTTTTAAAATTTCAAACAGACATATCTCCGCCATTTTTTCGAAATTCAAAAATCGCCCTCGTTACATTTTCTTTACCGGCTAAAGAAAATTGTGTGAAATTTGGTGAAAATCGGTTGAAAACTGTGGCCGTAAAGTGTTCCGGAAAAAAATGCTACTGACGAACGGAGGGGGAAGTATATTAGAGGAGAAGTATAACTGAGGGGGAATATTTTTTTTAACTCCAGCCATTTTTCAGCGCGATCATGGAATTTTCTAGTCGTTTTTCTACAAAATTATGGCATTTTATAGCCATTTTTATAGGCGATTATGGCATTTTCTAGAAAATTTTAGAAGCAATTATGGCATTTTCTAACCGTTTTTCTACGTGATTATGCCCTTTCTAGCCATTTCTCTTTCTACGCTATTACGGCATTTTAAGTATATTCACTTCTACGAGGTTATCTCGTAGAAAAAAAAATGGGTAGAAATGGCATAATCACGTAGAAAAATTGCTAGTGAAATGGCTAGAAATGTCACGTAGAAAAATGCAATGGCATAATTTCGTAGAAAAAATGGCTAGAAATGGATAATCACGTAGAAAAAAAGGCTAGAAATGGCATAATTTCGTAGAAAAATGGCTAGAAATGGTATCACGAAGAAAAAAAGGCTAGAAATGGCATAATTCGTAGAAAAAATTGCTAGAAATGGCATAATCACGTAGAAAAAAATGGCTAATCACGTAGGGCGTAGACAAAGTTGAGATCGGAAAAGATCAATATTCGATTTGCCCCACCGGGGTCTGGAAGACCTTTCCCCAAATGACGTCGAGGGTATCACAATAACTTCTTTAAGGAAGTTAAAAACGACAATTGATTTATGATTTATTTACAAAAAATATACAGAATCATGAAATAAACATTTCCATTTGGACATTTTAATTAGAAAACCAAACTAAATTTAATAAATAAAAAGGATACTTTACAAAAGAAACAAAATAATTTGGCACTCATAAAAAAACATAAGCTTTAGTAACATCAGTCGCCGAAAAAGAAGTTAATTGCGCATAAAAATAAATAATTAAAAAAAAACAGGAATATGAAAGTGAAGTGCCATAAAACAAGAAACTTAAGTACCAATTAAGAAAACAATAAAAATTAAATTTTTATTCAAAAATTTGATACTGGTTCTGCAGACTAGAAATAGGCAGGTAGAATGCTGTCTACTGCATTTTTGATAGCTCAAATCTTGTGTTCATTATTTCCTGAAAATTTTAAACGTAAAATTTTCATAAATTAGAATTAAAATGTTTTACTCATCTGAATCCAAAATAGGCAAAGCACTAAAATAAAATAAATTAATTAATAATGATTCTTTTAGGGGAAACCAGTGATGGGCGTAATCGTAATCGCAATTACTTGCGATTGTAATCGCAATTACTTGCGATTGTAATCGCAAGTTTCTTAATTCTGATTACGATTACAATCGTATTTTTTTCTGCGATTACAATAGTAATTGTATTTTTTTCTCCAGCTTATTTTTCTTCGCCCGTAATTGCTTAAAAAAATGCGATTACGAACGTAATCACAAAAAAAATACGATTATAATGGTGATCGCAGAAAAAAAAAAAATAATGGTAATTGCAGAAAAAAAAAATACGATTAAGATGGTAATTGTTAAAAAAAATGCATTACAATCATAATCGCAAAAAAAATACGAATACGATTGTAATCGTAATCGTGATTAAGAAAACTTGTGATTACAATCGTAATCACGATTACGATTACGCCCAACACTGGGGGAACTTACTTATCGGCCAAAGATGCAGGAATATTTCTTCGACCCATTTTAAATCTTCATCCTAAAAAGGAAGAATTTTATCGTTTGTATTTATTAAATATTATTATACTCACATTGTTTACATTATTTTTCAGTTTAGGAGATTCCGCTCGACTTTTTGACCCCTCATTTTGACACCTGAAATTTCAGTCATGAAATTATCTAGTTTTAAACATGTTGGGCGTCGCAATTACGATTACGGTTGTAATCGCGAGTTTCTTGATTACGATTACGATTACAAACGTATTCGTATTTTTTTCAGCGATTACGATTGTAATCGCATTTTTTAACGATTACAACCGTAATCGTATTTTTTCAATATAAACTATGTATTTCATTATGAATTTGCAGGTAGGTATTGGAAAAGGCGTAAAATTTTCAACTAAGACTTATTATATTCAATTTTTTTTTAAATTAAGAAAATACGATTACGCCCGTAATTGCTGAAAAAAATCGATTACGATTTTAATCACAGAAAAAAACACGATTATAATGGTAATCGCAGAAAAAAAACAACTACGATTGTAATCGGAGAAAAAAAGTACGATTACAATTGTAATCGTTAAAAAAATGCGATTACAGTCGTTATCACAGAAAAAAATACGAATACGATTGTAATCGTAATCGGAATTACGATTACAATTATAATTGTAATCGTAATTAAGAAAATTTGCGATTACAATCGTAATCGTAATTAAGAAACTTGCGATTAAAATCGTAATTGTAATTGCGATTACGATTACGCCCAACACTGGTTTTAAAGGACCCAAAATTTCAATTTATGAGAAAAATGAGAAAATTTTGGCCCAAAATTCAACAATTTTGAGTTTTTGGTGAGAAGGATGTCATAAAGATGCTGTTTTTAGTGCTAAATAGAAAATTTTGGACGAAAAAGTTTAAAATTGAAAAGAAAATACCGAAGCGTCATTAATAAATTGTTCTTCTTCATCATCGTCGTCATCTTCCGGGGCATCCAAAAGCGGAGAAAAAGCATATCTGAAAGAAAATTCAGTAATAATATTAGGTGTACAAAATGGAACTCAGCCACAGGTAAATTTGAAGTTTGTAGATTTTAGTTGAGTTTCATTTTTAGTAGTTCATTTTTTTCAAAATTTTGAACATTTTAGGCGTTAAAGTCTATCAAAAGTTGACCTTCTCCGTGTAAGAAGGTTATTGAAGTGTAACCATTAAGAAGGTTAATTTTTAAAGGCTTGTAAATCGTAAACCGTTACAGAATTGAAAAAATGCACTAAATAAAAATCTGTTGGAAATTTTCTCATTAATTTTTATTCTATTCATTTTTTCTCTAGGATGCACTGTTTTCAAGATAAATTTATTTAAAAAAAAATTATTTCATTTCAGAGCCGAGTTTCATTTTGTACACCTAATAACTTATTTTTAAAAAAAAACCTTTGATTATTATTTGTAGGCCTCCAGAATCATGATTACTATTAAAATAATTGTAAATAAAAGTTTCCAGTAAGCATCATCCACCCAAAGCTCCTTCCAGTCCTAAAATTATGATTAATTTAGAAAAAAAAAAAAAAAATAAAAACTTACAGTAAAGCAAACAGTCAAATGATGAGCTTTGATGGAATAGAGCATAAAAATGACGGAGGCGACCACAGAAAAAATAAGGACATTGGTGAAATGTCTATATAAAGTCAATTTGACCAAATTTCTATAAGATTAAAAATTAAAAAAGAAAATCGCTAAAAAGAAATAACCTTCGCAGTCTTAAAGTCTTGTAGTTTGTGCCAAACTGATGAAAATCCACCAGCAAATTGCAGAATCGAGGACAGCCAAAGGGACGGTCGCTATGACGAATTGGTTCGCTGGGTCGTTTTTAGGTTTGATGATTCTCATGTAGGAGACAGTGACGGCTAAAATAAAATAAAGAACTCCCACGCCAAAAACTCTGTGAAGCATAGGCCCCAATCTAGGCCTAAAAAATTACTTCATTTTCAAATAAAGAAAAAACATACTTCACAATGCCAATCCAAGACTGACGATTATGACAAGCATTCTGGCAATCGCTCTTTTCCCGCAGGAAACCAATTCTGCCAACAGAATGACATTCGGCATCGAATTTCCCGTCGAATTAAAGCTCGAATACTCAGCATAAAAAGCAGCCATTTCAAGCATACCATGAAAGATGACTCCTCCTATCCAAAATTGGATGCGAAGAAGATCTCGCCATTGCAGAAAAGAAACCAGGAGCCAAATAAGTCCCAAAGAGACATATACAAGGCACATTATACCATAAAAACTAAAAAGAAACAATAAAAAAAAAAGGGATATTTTTTGATTTTTACGGGTAATAATGGCCAATTGGCGGCGGAGAGGTAGCCGCCGTCTTTTCCTTGCATTTCGATGTGGACTTTCGCCTCAAATAATGTTCCGCTTTCAATATGGATGTCGAGTTTGTAAAAACCGTCGCGGGTTATTTTAAAAACTGGATGTTTCGTCGTCGTCTAAAATTTAAATGGTTAAAAACTTCAAAGGGTGAATAGGCTTACATCATGTTCTTCGTGAAGTTTTTGTTTTCCATCGTTAGTTGCTACAGTATTCTCCACTTCATAAGGAAAGGTCCTTTATCTTTGGGCTCTTCTACAGTAATTTCAGGCTAAAAAATTTTAAAAAATGCTCAACTATTAGGTGTACAAAATGAAACTCAGCCACGGGTAAATTTGAATTTTGTAGATTTTAGCCGAGTTTCATTTTATAGTTCATTTTTTCAAAATTTTAAACATTTTAGGTGTTAAAGTCCATCAAAAGTTGACCTTCTCCAGATAAGAAGGTTATTGAAGTATAACCATTAAGAAGGTTAATTTTAAAAGGCTTGTAAATCGTAAACCGTTACAGATATTGAAAAAATGCACTAAATAAAATCTGTTGGAATTCAATTCTCTTTAATTTTATTCTATTCATTTTTTCTCTAGGACGCACTGTTTTCAAGATAATTTATTTTAAAAAAAATTATTTTCCGAAATGGTGCATCCTAGAAAAAAATATTAAGTGTTATAGAGAATTAAATTCCTACAGATTTTATTTAGTGCATTTTTTCAAAATTTTGAACATTTTAGGCGTTAAAGTCCATCAAAAGTTGACCTTCTCGTGTAAGAAGGTTATTGAAGTAACCATTAAGAAGGTTAATTTTTAAAGGCTTGTAAATCGTACCGTTACAGATATTGAAAAAATGCACTAAATAAAATCTGTTGGAAATTTAATTCTCTTAATTTTTATTCTATTCATTTTTCTCTAGGACGCACTGTTTTCAAGATAAATTTATTTAAAAAAAATTATTTTCCGAAAATGGTGCATCCTAGAAAAAAAATTAAGTACAAATTTATAGAGAATTAATTTCCTACAATTTTTATTTAGTACAAAATGAAACTCAGCCACAATTTGAATTTGTAGATTTTAGCCGAGTTTCATTTTGTACACCTAATAACTTTCTCAAAGAGAATTATTGCAATACTCTCCATTAACGATTTTCTTTCTAACTTTTGTTTTTAGACGTTTTGTATTACCCTCCATGATGGTTTTATAACAAACTTCTCCAAGTCTCTGTACTCTCCAAGAACGGTTTAATTTCTAACTTTCTCAAAAAAATTTATTGTATTACTCTCCATGAACGATTTTCTTTCTTTCGTATAATTAAGTTTGTTAAGAGGGAGAGAGAATGAAAAAAACGCATATTCCACGACCGGTTTCGTCGTAATACGCCTCATCAGGTGGACTATTTCCTTATTTTTCACTCTCTTCTCATTTTCTTGACCTTTACAATGTGGTATAAGTGAATCGTCGTGGAATATCGGTTTTTTTTCATTTCAAACAAACTTGATAACTGATATTCATTGATATTTCCCTAATTATAATTACTTTGTATAGAGAAGTTTTGTATTACCCTCCATTAATGGTTTTTTTTATTGTTAAGTCCATTTTAATAGTATTTCTTGCATTTTCATGTGGGAATTTTAATTTCTTTTCTGAAAATCGTGGACAACGTTTTATTTTGTTAAAAACTTAGAGGGAAAGCCCGTTTTTATCGGATTACCTGAAGTTTTTTAATTTTTTTTTCGACCGGGAAATCCCATTTTAAGCGGATTTCGTGCATTTTTGACCCAGAAACTTTCTTTTTTTACACGATTTCAGGAAGTTTCCGTTCCTGCAAAATTTTTTTTCTATCTTGTACCGCAACTCGGATGTTTCCTTTTAATTTACCGCGAGACCGCGAGAAAATCCTCAATTTCTAGGAATCAAACATCTGAAAAACAGTTTATTTCTATTTTCGTCTGTTTGTTTTCCTCTTTTCATTGTTTTACGGTCAGTTTAACAAAAAAAAGTAAAACAATGAGTTGAGGTTGATGAAAGAAGGGAGAGAGGAAGAAAAAAAAGGAGTTAATCTGGTAGAAAGAAGTCCTTGGGGTTGAGAGGCAGAGCGTTGCAAAACAGAGCGTCAAAGGGTACCCGAAAAATTCATGCTACGACTTGTCGCTCTCTGCGGGGGAACCGAAAAAAGGGGGTCTACCGTATTGTCTTCAAGGCTCCTTTGTACCCCTTTTTAAAGACTGGTTTTAAGAGGCTTAAAAAAACTTTGATTTTCATTGTTTGATCTTTTCGTCTGGGAAAATTTATTTATTCTCTCAATGAAATCGGTTTTTCCCTTAAGAATCAGTGCCAAAAAAATCAACCTGATTCATCCCTGGCGGCTACCAAAAAATTTCTCCACTTTGGATTTTTTTTGATGCTGGAAGGCAAATTGGGGTCTGACACGTGGAATTTAGGATCCATGATTCATTTTTAACGATCAATTTTTTTTCTAATTTTTTAATTAGTTTGAAAATACTCTTAATTTCGTTTTAATTTTATTGTTAGAATCGTGAGTCATGAAAAATAATTGCATCATTATTCCTTAATAATTTAAACGTAAATAATGCATGACATATTCAAATTATTGGTTTTAATTGCTTGAACGTACAGATTTCATTTATGGTAACTGTTCGAAAAATCAGTGCCTAAGTTAGAAAAAATAATTTCAAACTCCTAGAGCATGCGCAGGACGTCAAATTCGACGTCATTAAATCGTTTGTCCGTTGAATCTGAAGTCATGTGCAGATCTGCGCATGCTCCAGGAGTTTCATATTGCGGTTGGAACAAAGCTATTTTTTTAAAGCTGAAGGTTTTTGGGCATTTTCTTTTCATTTCAGCTTAAAAAACCAATTTTCTACAAAATGGTGGGAGTTTTTTTTTGTCAAAAAATAGCCTTAGATTTCTTTCGGCCAATAGAATTCCCCCTTTTTTCTCGATTTTTATAGTTTTCCTTGAGTTTTCTTAAGTAAAACCCACTTTGGAACGTTTTTCTGTTTTTTTCAACCGAGAAATCAATTTTCTGTTTATTACCTTTTTCGCCGAAAAACCCCCTTCTTTTCTTCTAATTCTAGGAAAATATTTAAAAAACGCCCTTAAAAAACTTGGAAACCCCCAAAAACGTTCTATTAGCTTTGTTCCATCCGCTGTTTGAAACGTCTGGAGCATGCGCAGAAGTCTAATTAGATCACTTCAGATTTGACGGACAAACTATTTAAACGACGTCAAATATGACGTTCAAATCCTTCTGCGCATGCTCCAGGAGTTTCACACCAGTTTCAAACTTGGTCAGAAAAAAAACCTTTTCCAGAAACAAATCCTACACATGCCCGTATTTGAACCCTAGACCTCCTTGTTAGTTTATCCCACTTAATCCTTTGATCCATCAATTTTAATCATAAAATTAGCCTTAAAATCGTATTTTTGGGTTTATTATTCTGCATTTAAATTATTTTTTTCTTCCGTTTTGATGTTAACAAACATTTAAGTTTATAATGCAGGTCGCGCGAGACCCTGTAATTAAACAAACCGAACTCAGATTAATAGGAAGTTATTCTCGTCTTTAAAAAATAAACGAGACAAAATATATTCTTGAAAAAAATTCCAATCCGATGATCCTTTTTTTCTTTAAATACTTTTTAAAAAATATTTCTGGCTGCAACGTCTTCCTGTGGAGCCCTTTTCCGCTTGATATTTCGAGAACGAATAATCCTACAGGGTCCGTGCAATGCTCATTTTAAAGATCAACAGTTAGGTGACAAAAAGCAGATTTTAAAAAAAATGCAGAATTCCGCAGAAAAAAATTTTTACGACATTTTAAGTAGTTCCCATATTAGCATGTTCATTAGAATTGTACACATTGGTGTTGAGAACTCGACTTTTTCTTCAATTTTTTTTTAAACAATAAAAGCCGTTGAGGGGAAAAATCATCGTAATCTCCTAATCCTATCGCTACTACGTGTGAACATAATAATATAAAAGGATTTATTGTTACGTAATTATTAGGTGTACAAAATGAAACTTGGCTAAAATCTACAAAATTCAAATTTACCCTGTGGCTGAGTTTCATTTTGTACACCTAATTAATAAAAATTGTAGGAAATTTAATTCTCTATAAATTTGTACTTAATTATTTTTTTCTAGGATGCACCATTTTCGGAAAATAATTTTTTTTAAAATAAATTTATCTTGAAAACAGTGCGTCCTAGAGAAAAAATTAATAGAATAAAAATGAAAGAGAATTGAATTTCCAACAGATTTTATTTAGTGCATTTTTTCAATATCTGTAACGGTTTACGATTTACAAGCCTTTAAAAATTAACCTTCTTAATGGTTATACTTCAATAACCTTCTTACACGGAGAAGGTCAACTTTTGATGGACTTTAACGCCTAAAATGTTCAAAATTTTGAAAAAATGAACTACTAGGTGTACAAAATGAAACTCGGCTAAAATCTACAAAATTCAAATTTACCCTGTGGCTGAGTTTCATTTTGTACACCTAATAATTATCATTAGAAAGTTATTGTGATACTCTCGACGTCGGTTTTTTGGGGAAGGTTCTACCAGATGCCGGAGGGTCAAATCGAATATCTTTGCCGATCTCAACTCTGTCTGTGGTTCCGGCCGGCCGTAGCTATTTTCCGGAAAACTTTTTATAGTAGAACCCTGCTTGGATGGTTTTTGGGGAGAGGTTCTTTCGAACCGTGGTTGTCTGTTTTATGTGTCTTCCATTGAGAGAAATAAAATGTCAGATTCCTTAAAGAGCTAAAAGGATGTAATAAAGGATCTTTATGAAATAAGCGCGTAAGAGTGTAAATAGGGTGTAAACGGCGTCGGGGAGTGTATTTGTTGTCGGGTCTCTACTAATGAGAGCGAAGGCATTGAACCTCCTGAAGACTGAGATAGTTGTGTGTACCGGCCCGTACAGTCTGGTGACTTTCCAACTGGTGCACCTTAATTACTCGGACACTCTTACCACGATTTACCCACTCCGCGTTCTTATAGACTCCCGAAAATTACATCGTTTTGTACATCCTTTATTACCTCGATTTGCTTTTTTCGTTGAGGACGCAGAAAAAAAGAGGGTACTTTTACGGTTCGCCGACTGTTTCATGTACTGCCCCTACCGATCTTCTTTTCATATACTTCTTGTATTTTATTCCGTCCTTCTAAGTACCCTCATACATGTCACCTGCTAAAAAGACAGAATCCTTTAATCCCGGATTAAATTTAGGTATTAGGTGTACAAAATGAAACTCAGCCACAGGGTAAATTTTGTAGATTTTAGCCGAGTTTCATTTTGTACACCTAGTAGTTCATTTTTTCAAAATTTTGAACATTTTAGGCGTTAAAGTCCATCAAAAGTTGTCCTCCGTGTAAGAAGGTTATTGAAGTATAACCATTAAGAAGGTTAATTTTTAAAGGCTTGTAAATCGTAAACCGTTACAGATATTGAAAAAATGCACTAAATAAAATCAGTTGGAAATTCAATTCTCTTTAATTTTTATTCTATTCATTTTTTCTCTAGGACGCACTGTTTTCAAGATAAATTTATTTTAAAAAAATTATTTTCCGAAAATGGTGCATCCTAGAAAAAAATAATTAAGTACAAATTTATAGAGAATTAAATTTCCTACAATTTTATTTATTAGGTGTACAAAATGAAACTCAGCCACAGGGTAATACGACACCATCTCTTTTAGAAAGTGAAAAATTTAGCTCATATGGCTAAGAAAAATTGAGAATTTAAATCAGCTGGATGTATTAGCTTTCATACTTTTTGAACCAGAACGTTTTTGCGTACAAAAAAAAACCTGACTATATTTTAAATAAATTTTTATAATATAAAATTAAACGCCAATATTGGTAGAGGTTCTATACGGTCAAAGGCGTTACTAATGATTCGCCGTGTGCGATAATTCTAGTTATTACTAATTAGAAAAAAAGAAGAAGGCACAATTAGTGCTCTAATTGGATGCGGGGCCTCTTGGGTAAGCAGAACCTCTCTTCCGATTTAACGAGCACATTCTATATTTTTCCCGTTTTTATTTAAATAATCGAAGATGTAAGAAGCCATTTAAATGAATGCACGTGATTTTCAACCTTTTTTTCCCACATTTCACTCTAATCTTCACGAAATTTACATTTAATTGTTTTTTTTTTCTTCCCTTTTTCTTTCTGTTGTAAGTTCAGTAACCAGATTAACCCATATTATTTTTAAAAATGACTATTTTTAGTCGAGACATTATGAGGATTACTATGTAGCTTCTACGTTGGTTTGGTAATGAGTTTTTTTCTTGTAATATATTTTATAATAATTATTTACTTAAGGAAGAGGAAAAGGACTTGATGCTTAACGCTTTACACCTGACCACCCCTTCCACACTTTCTAATTTCGCCCGGGAGTAATTAATTTTTGAAAAGTCTTCATTAATTTAGAGACTTTTTCTGCCTTTGAGAAAGAGGCGCGATCGTAATCATTTTTTGATTGTCCCAGAACGGAAGGTCACATCTATTGCATTCAGCTGATTTGATTTCCTTATAGTTAGCCATCAACTTAAAGAGAAGTTTTTCCCCTTTTTCAATTTTTGTATAAAAACTAGGACGAATCCTTTAAAAATCAGAGTTTGCCCCGAGGATGAAAGAACGGTTCGCAATCTGCTAAGTGATGGCGTGCCCAAGGACAGTCCCCTTGTATTACCATAAAAAGTCTGTAGGAAAAAGGCAAATAATGAAAGCTCTTATTATCGGCTCATCTTTTTAACGTAGAAAAATGGTGTAATCCTCTTTTTATTGTTTAAACATTTTTTTCAAAAACATGTAATCACCTTTTTGGAGTGAGTTATTTGCAGCGCCCTTATTAGCAAATTAATTAACATTTTAGCAATCTTAACCATCTATTATTAATTAATTATAATTGCTTTTAAATAGTTTAGCCAAAAACTAAGTCTGCCTGTTCAATTTTTTCATAAACAGAAGTCTCCATATTTTTGGGAGAGAATTTCATAATTTTCTGCCTCGATACTCTTTTCCCCGATAGTTGGGAGAAATTTGGCTATTCACCCACGTTCTCTGTGTTCTGACTGTGCGAATATAATTTTTTCTGCCTCGATACTTTTTTCCTCCGATAGTAGGGAGAAATTTGGGCTATTCACCCACGTTCTCTGTGTTCTGGCTGGAGAAGACTATTATTTTTTCTTCCTCGATACTTTTTTCCCCGATAGTAGGGAGAAATTTAGGATATTCACCCCTTTGCTTCGTATTCTGACTGGGCGAAACCCATAATTTTTTCTGCCTCGATACTTTTTCCCTCCGATAGTAGGGAGAAATTTGGGTTGTTCACTCATGTTCTTTGTGTTCTGGCTGGGCAAGGCTTTTTTTTCCTCGATACCCCCCCCCCCCCCCACGATAGTAGGGAGAAATTCGGGCTATTCACCCATGTACTTTGTGTTCTGGCTGGGCGAAGACTGTTATTTTTTCTGCCTCGATACTTATACCTTATAATTTAAAAATAAATGCTTTCACTGTCCTTGGAGGAAATTCCCGTCACGTCTAGAGATTTTCCTGAAAAAGTCCATCTACTCTTTTTTTGTCGTCATAGCAATATGGCGAAGCCCTCCTGTGCCCATCCCATCTAACTAAATATTTCACTTTTTGTTCTAGGAAGGAGACGTGGTGTGGATATGAGAGAAGGAGCTATGCGGATGTCGCTTTTGCCGCTTATCTCCATCTTGGCTCTTCACACGTTTGGTCCCCTTGTCGGTAAGTAGATTTTCTTTCTACACCATTAATCGATAGACTGTAAATAGATATTTTTAAGGGATACGGAATAACCTAAGGGGGCGGATATATTGCGGTTTGCGCGGAAGGGGCTTCTTCCGAACGAAGGGCGTAATCCAGGATTTTTAGATGATAAATCCAACTTTTTTTTCTCTCTTTGTATACCTACGTAATATCCGTTTTTTATCTTTTAAGGGGGAAGTTAGGAAATACGATTGAAATCTGAGACTTTCACTTAAGTTTTCTTCTTTGGGGCTTTTTTTGGGGTCAAAAATAGTTTTTTGGAAGAAAAACCTTGATGACCTTTCAGGTTTCATTTAAAGTTCATCTATTTATCGCGTTAACGCAGGTGGGCGCTACTAAATGCCAGACGAGTCTCCCCACGTCTGAGTAACTTAAGTCTTCAAATAATGAAAATAATTTGAAAACTCCGATTTTTCTTTGAGTGTTGGGAAAAAATAGCGGATTTTCTCGTCTCGCAGACCCCCCGGGGACTCCTATTTCAATCCTAGACACCCCGAAATAACCCACGGGCGCGCCATTGAAAAATATTTTATGGGACGAATTTTTTTTTTCTTCTCTCTTCCTCACATTTCGGGGCGGACAAAAGGTGATAAAAATGGCTCGAGATACCTAAGACGACCTAGAATGGTCCCGTTCTCTATCCGCATGTCTCTCGGACCACTTGTGAAAAGAAACAGAGCGAAAAATAATACGCCGGCCTTATGCATGGCCATCCAGCCGAGACAGTGTTACTCTGTAATCGTCAAACTCCCTTTTATTTTCCTCCCTAAATATTCGATAATAAAATTTTTTCAAAAATTTCAATCAAAATCCGAAAAAAATCGCCTTTTCTTGGGATAAAAACCACAGGATAAACTCAAAAATCCCTTAAAAACTGGATTTATTGGAAGAAAAACCACGGAAAACTCCCTAAATCCGTGTAAAAACGGTGACAAACATCTGGATGTGTAAATTATGACGATTTTACCATTTTGTACACCTAGTAGTTCATTTTTTCAAAATTTTAAACATTTTAGGCGTTAAAGTCCATCAAAAGTTGACCTTCTCCGTGTAAGAAGGTTATTGAAGTATAACCATTAAGAAGGTTAATTTTTAAAGGCTTGTAAATCGTAAACCGTTACAGATATTGAAAAAATGCACTAAATAAAATCTGTTGGAAATGTAATTCTCTTTAATTTTTATTCTATTCATTTTTTCTCTAGGACGCACTGTTTTCAAGATAAAATTTATTTAAAAAAAAATTATTTTCCAAAAATGGTGCATCTTAGAAAAAAATAATTAAATATTTTCCCCCCTAATTATTCGATAATAAAATTTTTTCGAAAATTTCAATAAAAAGCTGGAAAAATCGTCTTTTCTAGGGATAGAAACCAAAGGATAAACACAAAAATCCCCTTGAAAAAGGATTTTTTGGAAGAAACACCAAGGAAAACTTTCTAAACCCGTATAAAAACGGTGAAAAACATTCGGATATTTAAATTATGATGATTTTACCATTTTACAACTTTCTCAAACGGATGTTATTGTATTATCCTTCACGAACGGTTTCTGGTGTACGGTCTACTAATGAAAGTGTTAGGTGAAAATCAGTTGAAAACTGTGTCCGTGTTCCGGAAAAAATGCTACGGCCGGCCGGCACCACAGACAAACTTGAGTATAGATCCATAATCCCTCCGGGGTCGGAAGACCCTTCCATCCACAAGTTAGAAAAGACAAAAGACCCCAAAAAAAACCTGGAAAAAGGGTGTTTTTCTACCTAAAATTTTTCCTAGAAATTTCGTTTACTTTTAAAGACTTAAATGACTTCATTAGCACCCAATTGATTTAATAAAATCAAAAAATTAAAGCCAACATTATGAAATTTAAGATAAGCTTATATAAACTTGTATTTTTTTGATAAGATGTCCTCTTTAATAAAAAAAATTGAGTTATTTTTTTATCGAAATATTCTTAGTTTAAAGAAAATTACATATAAACTGTTTTTTGTATCACGCTTCCTTGATTATTATAACAGCGATTTTTTTATGGAAAAGAAAAAAAAATTCACAGTTTCATGGTTTTTTTCTCACTCATATTTACCATTTTCTTCGGTTCTTACAAAGCGGTATTTTCTCTCTCGGATAGCTTTAAGTGACAATTACATAAGGGGGGCTTCTCTCGTCGGTTCACGGATGACTGAGAGCAGGGAATCCTTCAAACAACGCGGCACCGCATTTAAAAAGAGAGAATGGACGACAAAAATTAGTTCGGAAAACAAGAGTTAGAAAAAAAATTATCGAGTCTCTAAAAAAACCGGTTATTCCTTCTCCTATGAAAATAAATTTATCAAAAGGTTTGAAAGGTAAAATGCGTTTTAATAAAACTATTCCTCACGCACAAGTTGGCGTGTTTCCCATTCGATTTTTATCCTTAAAAGAATACTCTCGTAAATTAAGAATTTTTTTGTCAAAGATTTGAACTAAAAAGGTTTTTAATTGTAGACACGCGAGGAGACATTTTTATTTTGAAAGAAAATTAAACAATCCTTGAAACTCTAAAAATATACCTGAGGAAATCATAAAAACTGAGAAGAATGAACAATAGTTTTCACATTTTGACATTTTTAGTTTAACGGTGCGATACTTTCGACGACAAAATGAGACCATTAGAGAAAAAGTCAATAAAAACGAAAAAAAAGCGTGTAAAATTTTAGATATTTTCCGCAGTTTTGTCGGCTAAATCGTTCTGCGCTGTTAAAAACCATTTTAATACTAGTTAGAACTGAAACGTCAGATTTGACGGCTAAATCGTTCTGCGCACGCTCCGAGAGTTAAAAACCATTTTAAAAACAGAACTGAAATGACGTATATTTTACGAATTTTTAGTGTAAAAAAAATAAATTTTTAGTAGGGAGAATTTGATACATCCACCTTTGTGAGAGGGACATCCCATGGGCAGAAGGCCCATTATTTCTACGTTGATACCTACTTAAAAAATTTTTGCAAAAAAAAAAAACTTAGAGAATTTTTTGGAAAAAAAAGCTTCAACTTTTGAAAAAACAAAAAAAAACTTAAAATTAAAAATAAAACGTTCAAAATTTTTCTTAATTCAAAAATATTAGGTGTACAAAATGAAACTCGGCCACAGGGTAAAGAATTTTGTAGATTTTAGCCGAGTTTCATTTTGTACACCTAGTAGTTCATTTTTTCAAAATTTTAAACATTTTAGGCGTTAAAGTCCATCAAAAGTTGACCTTCTCCGTGTAAGAAGGTTATTGAAGTATAACCTTTAAGAAGGTTAATTTTTAAACGCTTGTAAATCGTAAACCGTTACAGATATTGAAAAAATGCACTAAATAAAATCAGTTGGAAATTCAATTCTCTTTAATTTTTAATATATTCATTTTTTCTCTAGGACGCACTGTTTTCAAGATAAATTATTTTTAAAAAAATTATTTTCCGAAAATGGTGCATCCTAGAAAAAAATAATTAAGTGCAAATTTATGGAGAATTAAATTTCCTACAAGTTTTATTTATTAGGGTACAAAATGAAACTCAGCCAAAGGGTAAATTTGAATTTTGTAGATTTTAGCCGAGTTTCATTTTGTACACCTAATACTTCTCCTCCTTTATACTTCCCCCTCCTTAAACTTCCCCTCCGTCATCTTCCCTCTCCTATATTGGTCCTTCTCTTCCAGCTCTTCTAACTAGTACTTTGAGTAGTTTTTATTGTCTACCAGACGCTCGACTCCCTTTTAAACTGATTTTTGGTCATTTTTCACAATTTTTTTTCCCAAAAAACCCTCTTTTTAAGTTCAGCCGCCAAACACCCGTTTCAACTGAATTTTGACTTTTTTGGAATTCGAAAATCACATTTTATTCGTATTGATTCGCCCACTGGTTTAGGCCCCGAGTTTAGGCCAAGATTATTGTGCCGGGGTTGTGTAACAGCCGAGTATCGATCTTTAGGAAATCCTATCGTAAAACTCCCCAGACTCCGAAAGTCCGGAGATCGTATTTTAGTGGGGTCTTTTCTTCCTTTTTTATCAAAGAAGAATCAGAAAAATGTGTCTAGACGGCGACTAGAAGCAGCAAAACAACTTTTTTTTCACTATTTTATATACGTAAGAAAACTAGATTGCGGCACGTGTGGGGCTTTAAGCCCGCCTCTAGCTTTGTCTAGTCTGCTACTATTTCCGGCAAGGTCGCTTTTCCTGTCTACAGTCCGTCTATCAGGGTCTCCCTTGGATGGAGCTAAATATAAGAAGAATAGAAAACTTCGTAGAATGTTTAAACGGCGATAAAATTTAATAATCCTTCAGACACGTTCACCTGGTAAAACACAGTAGAATCCGTTTCCTGTTCACTTTCCTTCCCTACATAAAGATTTTTTTTTTGGCATAAAAAGGCCCGTGTATGAGCCCCCTGCCTACTTCCGTTTTCCGGCCGTTGTATCCTTTCCAGCTGATCTACCTGTTCCATTCACCAAGTATCAAACTTTTTTTTTTCTTCCTCTATAAATTGAAAATTTGTCCTTTTCCAACAAGTTCAACGAACGCTTTGGAATGGCGATTTCACTAAATAAGGGACGAACAAGACACCTTAATCCACTTCTGCCATACTTGGGGAAGAATATTCTTTTATAGAAAGAGCATCAAATTTTTTTTGCTTATAAGCGTTATTGTTTGTACAAATATTTTTACGGAGTTTCTGAATTTATTGGGTTCAAAAAGTGCCCTAAGTTTTTTTTCTTCTTTTTTGACTGTTCTCGCAGACTTTCGGAAAGTACTCTATTTTTAAAATTAGGGTCAGTATTTTCAGTTGATTTTTAACGATCTTTTACCTAAAACACCTTTTTTGGTTCGTTTTTAACGATCTTTCGCCAAAAACACCTTATTTTTGGGTTGTTTATATAGTTTATCAGCTAAACACCCTTTTTGGTTCGTTTTTAACGATCTTTTGCCTAAAAACACCTCTTTTTGGTTCGTTTTTAACGATCTTTCGCCAAAAACACCTTATTTTTGGGTTGTTTATATTGTTTATCATAGCTAAACACCCTTTTTGGTTCGTTTTTAACGATCTTTTGCCTAAAAACACCATTTTTTGGTTCTTTTTTAACGATCTTTCGCCAAAAACACCTTATTTTTGGGTTGTTTATAGTTTATCAGCTAAACACCCTTTTTGGTTCGTTTTTAACGATCTTTTGCCTAAAAACACCTCTTTTTGGTTCGTTTTTAACGATCTTTCGCCAAAAACACCTTATTTTTGGGTTGTTTATATAGTTTATCAGCTAAACACCCTTTTTGGTTCGTTTTTAACGATCTTTTGCCTAAAAACACCTCTTTTTGGTTCGTTTTTAACGATCTTTCGCCAAAAACACCTTATTTTTGGGTTGTTTATATTGTTTATCATAGCTAAACACCCTTTTTGGTTCGTTTTTAACGATCTTTTGCCTAAAAACACCATTTTTTGGTTCTTTTTTAACGATCTTTCGCCAAAAACACCTTATTTTTGGGTTGTTTATATAGTTTATCAGCTAAACACCCTTTTTGGTTCGTTTTTAACGATCTTTTGCCTAAAAACACCTCTTTTTGGTTCGTTTTTAACGATCTTTCGCCAAAAACACCTTATTTTTGGGTTGTTTATATAGTTTATCAGCTAAACACCCTTTTTGGTTCGTTTTTAACGATCTTTTGCCTAAAAACACCTCTTTTTGGTTCGTTTTTAACGATCTTTCGCCAAAAACACCTTATTTTTGGGTTGTTTATATTGTTTATCATAGCTAAACACCCTTTTTGGTTCGTTTTTAACGATCTTTTGCCTAAAAACACCATTTTTTGGTTCTTTTTTAACGATCTTTCGCCAAAAACACCTTATTTTTGGGTTGTTTATAGTTTATCAGCTAAACACCCTTTTTGGTTCGTTTTTAACGATCTTTTGCCTAAAAACACCTCTTTTTGGTTCGTTTTTAACGATCTTTCGCCAAAAACACCTTATTTTTGGGTTGTTTATATAGTTTATCAGCTAAACACCCTTTTTGGTTCGTTTTTAACGATCTTTTGCCTAAAAACACCTCTTTTTGGTTCGTTTTTAACGATCTTTTGCCTAAAAACACAATTTTTTGGTTCTTTTTTAACGATCTTTCGCCAAAAACACCTTATTTTTGGGTTGTTTATATAGTTTATCAGCTAAACACCCTTTTTGGTTCGTTTTTAACGATCCTTTGCCTAAAAACACCTCTTTTTGGTTCGTTTTTAACGATCTTTCGCCAAAAACACCTTATTTTTGGGTTGTTTATATTGTTTATCATAGCTAAACACCCTTTTTGGTTCGTTTTTAACGATCTTTTGCCTAAAAACACCATTTTTTGGTTCTTTTTTAACGATCTTTCGCCAAAAACACCTTATTTTTGGGTTGTTTATATTGTTTATCAGCTAAACACCCTTTTTGGTTCGTTTTTAACGATCTTTTGCCTAAAAACACCTCTTTTTGGTTCGTTTTTAACGATCTTTCGCCAAAAACACCTTATTTTTGGGTTGTTTATATTGTTTATCATAGCTAAACACCCTTTTTGGTTCGTTTTTAACGATCTTTTGCCTAAAAACACCATTTTTTGGTTCTTTTTTAACGATCTTTCGCCAAAAAACTTATTTTTGGGATGTTTATATTGTTTATCATAGCTAAACACCCTTTTTGGTTCGTTTTTAACGATCTTTTGCCTAAAAACACCATTTTTTGGTTCTTTTTTAACGATCTTTCGCCAAAAACACCTTATTTTTGGGTTGTTTATATAGTTTATCAGCTAAACACCCTTTTTGGTTCGTTTTTAACGATCTTTTGCCTAAAAACACCTCTTTTTGGTTCGTTTTTAACGATCTTTCGCCAAAAACACCTTATTTTTGGGTTGTTTATATAGTTTATCAGCTAAACACCCTTTTTGGTTCGTTTTTAACGATCTTTTGCCTAAAAACACCTCTTTTTGGTTCGTTTTTAACGATCTTTCGCCAAAAACACCTTATTTTTGGGTTGTTTATATTGTTTATCATAGCTAAACACCCTTTTTGGTTCGTTTTTAACGATCTTTTGCCTAAAAACACCATTTTTTGGTTCTTTTTTAACGATCTTTCGCCAAAAACACCTTATTTTTGGTTGTTTATATAGTTTATCAGCTAAACACCCTTTTTGGTTCGTTTTTAACGATCTTTTGCCTAAAAACACCTCTTTTTGGTTCGTTTTTAACGATCTTTCGCCAAAAACACCTTATTTTTGGGTTGTTTATATAGTTTATCAGCTAAACACCCTTTTTGGTTCGTTTTTAACGATCTTTTGCCTAAAAACACCTCTTTTTGGTTCGTTTTTAACGATCTTTTGCCTAAAAACACAATTTTTTTTGGTTCTTTTTTAACGATCTTTCGCCAAAAACACCTTATTTTTGGGTTGTTTATATAGTTTATCAGCTAAACACCCTTTTTGGTTCGTTTTTAACGATCCTTTGCCTAAAAACACCTCTTTTTGGTTCGTTTTTAACGATCTTTCGCCAAAAACACCTTATTTTTGGGTTGTTTATTGTTTATCATAGCTAAACACCCTTTTTGGTTCGTTTTTAACGATCTTTTGCCTAAAAACACCATTTTTTGGTTCTTTTTTAACGATCTTTCGCCAAAAACACCTTATTTTTGGGTTGTTTATATTGTTTATCAGCTAAACACCCTTTTTGGTTCGTTTTTAACGATCTTTTGCCTAAAAACACCTCTTTTTGGTTCGTTTTTAACGATCTTTCGCCAAAAACACCTTATTTTTGGGTTGTTTATATTGTTTATCATAGCTAAACACCCTTTTTGGTTCGTTTTTAACGATCTTTTGCCTAAAAACACCATTTTTTGGTTCTTTTTTAACGATCTTTCGCCAAAATAACTTATTTTTGGGATGTTTATATTGTTTATCATAGCTAAACACCCTTTTTGGTTCGTTTTTAACGATCTTTTGCCTAAAAACACCATTTTTTGGTTCTTTTTTAACGATCTTTCGCCAAAACACCTTATTTTTGGGTTGTTTATATTGTTTATCATAGCTAAACACCCTTTTTGGTTCGTTTTTAACGATCTTTTGCCTAAAAACACCTCTTTTTGGTTCGTTTTTAACGATCTTTCGCCAAAAACACCTTATTTTTGGGTTGTTTATATTGTTTATCATAGCTAAACACCCTTTTTGGTTCGTTTTTAACGATCTTTTGCCTAAAAACACCATTTTTTGCACCAGTTTTTGAAACAACGGGATTTTTCCACAAGGGATTTGCCTCTCGTAAAGGGTGGAAGTATGAAATTACTCCCAACTAAAAAAAAAGAATTAAAAGTGACAATTTTTTTACACCAAAAATTCGTAAAAAAAAAAGTAATATTTGGTGAAAATCGGACCAATGGTTAGGACGCAGCGAATTTATTAAAATTTCAAACAGACATATAAGGCGCTCCGTGTACGAAGGGCGAACTCAACATCGGACAAATTTTTTTTCTTCATTTTCAGATTCTAGACCTCTTGGTGAATACACCCATATAATTTTTATGTTGAGTTCGCCCTTTTTTCCCCTTTAAATACGTAAAAACCGATATACGGCAAAGCTCTAACTGCGATATCCGAGCGGGTACGAAGGGCGAACTCCACATCCTAGTCCACAACCCCCACTCCTTTTCCCATTTCAGGGCATGACTTTTCTGTTGAGTTCGCCCGTAACATAAAACTTTAAAATGCGAATATCTCGAAACTACGTTTTGTTGAGTTCGCCCTTCGTACCCGGAGAGCCTCATATATATCTACGCCATTTTTTCGAAATTCAAAAATCGCCCTCGTTACATTCTTGTTCACCGACTAAAAGAAAATTTGGTGAAAATTGGTCGAAAACTGTGGCCATAAGTGTTCTGGAAAAAATGCTACGGCCGGCCGGCACCACGGACAAAGCTGAGATCGGTAATGATCCATATTCGAAACCCTCCGGGTGTGGAAGACCCTTCCCCAAAAAACCAGACTTGGAGGGTATCACAATAACTTCTTTAAGGAAGTTAATAAAAATTGCCCACCTACGCCTAAAATCGATTTTTGGAGGTGTAATCAAAAAGGGATAAAGAATCTGGATTAAGTTTTCATGAGATTAGTCCAAATCGGGCCGTTGTTCAAGTTAAGGGGAAAATAAATCTGGATTTAGTATCCCGATTTACGCCCAAGCTTATTTTCTCTTTTCGTTTTAACCTTCCCAAACAGAAGTTATTGTCGTACCGTTCTAGACAGGTTGGCCAACATAATTTAAACCGAAATCAAGAAAAACGTTCAAAAATTAGGTTTAAAGACCGTTTTTCGGGCGATAGTACACCTATAATGGATGTTTCTCGGGAAAAGAGTGAGGAGAAATATGATAAAATGGTGTTTTTTGATTTAAAGATCGAGGAAAACGTCGAAAGATTAGTTATGAAGGGTGTTTAGCGTATGAAGACAAAAGAAAGGACACAAAAAAAGCGTTTCTCGAGAACAAGACTTAGAATTCCTTCTCAAAAGGTGTTTCTCAAGAGTATGGAAACGCCAAAAAAAGGTGTTTTTGGGCAATAAACGCCTGGAATGCCTGGAAAACAGGGTGTTTCTTAACAGAAGGAAACAGAGACACGGAATTTTTACCTTATCTTCAAAAACTATTTTGAAAAGGGGCAACATCAGCTACTTTCTTATGACCAAATGAGAGATTGGCGTGATCGTTTACAATTTCCTTTTATTAATATTCTTCCTACCTATTCTTTGTCTATTGTATTCCATTGTGTAACACTAGAAATGGGGGGATATACACCGTGGAGAGAACAAAATTAGAGAGAGACAAAAAAAAAGTGAAAAGGAGACGCGGTTTGTGCTTTTTTGAATAGAAAATAATAAATAAAAGTCACAGAAAAAAATACACCCAAAAATTGAGTAAAAATGGTGTTTTTTTAAACCAAAAAGTTGAGAATAATGTCAAAAATCAGTTTTGACTGGTGTTTAGAGAATGATAGATACTAAAACCGAACCAAAAAAGGTGTTTATCGCATGGTAAATAATACAACCAACCCAAAAAGGGTGTTTTTGGCGAAAGATCGTTAAAATCGAACCAAAAAAAGGTGTTTTTAGGCAAAAGATCGTTAAAAACGAACCCTTTTTCGATAAAAAAAAAGGGGAAAAAACTGAAATGGTTAGGGATGGCTTAAATGCTTGAAATTATTCCTCCCCTCCCTTATACTTCCCCCTCTTTTAACTTCCTTTTATACTTCCCCCTCCTTTTTTGTTCCTTCTTTTTAAGGAAGTTTTCGTTGGAAGCTCTTCAAACTAGTACTTTTATTATTAATTATTTAGGAATTTTAAAAACTGGTACTTGAGAGTCACTTAAGTCGTCAAAAGAATTTTTTTTTTCTTCAGAAGAATGAGGACTCCGTGGGAAAAAGAAGCGACTTAAGACATCTGCTGGGTTTCGCTGTACGTCTGTCGCTTTTGTTTTTCATGTTTATGATATGACGGAAAGCTAGTTAAGCCCCTCGAGGTGAAAAGTTGAGGAGGGGGAGTGTGTGAAACTCGGTGTGTGGCTTTTAGGGAGACGTGGGCGGCTTTTGTCTCATTGTTTCATCAGGCTCCTCAGACGCCGGCGTCCCCACTCTAATTACCATTTTTTCTCCCCGAGGTCCTTAAAACGAAATTATCGTCACAAAATTGTTTATAAACTTTTTTAAATTGAATTTCTCATTTGACATAAAAAAAGTTCTCCCCCACTCTTTTTTTAGCGGAATTTAAGGCAAAAGATCGTTGAAAAACGAACCAAAAAAGGTGTTTAGGGTGTGGTAACAATATAGCCAACCCAAAAAGGGGTTTTTTAAAAATATAAAAACGAGCCAAAAAAGGTGTTTAGGGTGTGGTAAACAATATAGCCAACCCAAAAAGGGTGTTTTTAGAAAAATATAAAAAAGCCAAAAAAGGTGTTTAGGGTGTGGTAAACAATATAGCCAACCAAAAAGGGTGTTTTTAGGCAAAAGATCGATAAAAACGAGCCAAAAAGGTGTTTAGGGTGTGGTAAACAATATAGCCAACCCAAAAAGGGTGTTTTTAGGCAAAAATAGATAAAAAGCGAGCCAAAAAAGGTGTTTAGGTGTGGTAAACAATATAGCCAACCCAAAAGGGTGTTTTTAGGCAAAAGATCGATAAAAACGAGCCAAAAAAGGTGTTTAGGGTGTGGTAAACAATATAGCCAACCCAAAAAGGGTGTTTTTAGGCAAAAGATATAAAAGAGCCAAAAAGGTGTTTAGGGTGTGGTAAACAATATAGCCAACCCAAAAGGGTGTTTTTAGGCAAAAGATCGATAAAAACGAGCCAAAAAAGGTGTTTAGGGTGTGGTAAACAATATAGCCTACCCAAATGTTTTTGGCAAAAGATCGATAAAAACGAACCAAAAAGGTGTTTAGCGTATGGTAACAATATAGCCAACCCAAAAAGGGTGTTTTTAGGCAAAGATCGATGAAAACGAGCCAAAAAAGGTGTTTAGGGTGAAGTAAACAATATAGCCTACCCAAATGTTTTTAGGAAAAAATAAGGTAAGGTGGAGCTTCCGTAAAGGGGGGGATTGTCAGGTATGAATGAACCTTCCAGTCACATGTTATTTTTATCTTGAGGCCTAGGAATGCGCTCTCCGACTCGGCCTCTTTTTATGAATGAAAGTGTACACGTACATCCCGATATTCTGGCCGGCACATCCGACCTCCCACCCGAAAATCCCCCCAGACGACTCTCCCATGTCCCACCACCAAAACAACAACAAAAACTCACGCTAAACCCACTAATGTCATTAAACTTTCAATTATTCGAGGATGACTCACACAAAAGACAAATATTACTTCTAAAATTCGGATTATTCATTTCACCGCTTCCTTGTACGGTTCTGGGAAAAGAAAAAATTTTAAACAGAAAAACGCCAGTAGGTTTTGTAAACGGGAGAAAACCGTTCAACATAACGCATTTCTCCCTAAATCAGTTGAACATAAAAAAATCTGCATTTCGACACAAAAATATATGTATTAGGTGTACAAAATGAAATTCAGCCACAGGTAAATTTGAATTTTGTAGATTTTAGCCGAGTTTCATTTTGTACACCTAGTAGTTCATTTTTTCAAAATTTTAAACATTTTAGGCGTTAAAGTCCATCAAAAGTTTACCTTCTCCGTGTAAGAAGGTTATTGAAGTATAACCATTAAGAAGGTTAATTTTTAAAGGCTTGTAAATCGTAAACCGTTACAGATATTGAAAAAATGCACTAAATAAAATCTGTTGGAAATTTAATTCTCTTTAATTTTTATTCTTTCATTTTTTCTCTAGGACACTGTTTTTAAGATAAATTTATTAAAAAAAAAATTATTTTCCGAAAATGGTGCATCCTAGAAAAAAATAATTAAGTGTAAATTTATAGATAATTAAATTTCCTACAATTTGTACCTAAATTTGAATTTGTAGATTTTTAAATTTGTTTTCGACAGGCTAAAAAGATCCCTTTATTTATAAATTAAAGCCTAAAATGTCTAATTTAGAGATTGATTAATTGAAGTGAGTCTTCACCTTTCAGAAGGGGAGGTATCGGGCTAAACAAACCGAAAAACGTGCGCTTAACGGCCCTTATAGGCGCCTCTATAAATAGTCAAACTTTCAAAAAAACAGACCCCCAAGCCCAATGGATCATTTTTAAGATCCGAATCAAACTTCCAAGCAATTAGCACACTGTAGCTTGTTTCAAATGCAGTTTGAAACTCCTGGTGTATGCGCAGAAGGATTGGACGTCAAAGACATCGTTCAAATGGTTTGTCCGTAAATCTGAAGTCATCCGACGTAAGCCTTCTGCGCGTGCTCCAGGAGTTTCAAACTGCGGTTGGAACAAAGCTTTGTCAAAATAATCTCACGAAATATTTTCAAGCTCTCTTTTCTTTTTGTTGCGTGTTATTAATTGCGTCTTAAACGTTCGGAAGTTAATTCCGAAAATCCGGGATATATCGTTTAGAAGCCATAGTGTGACGACGGCATCCACCCCATATGCTGTTCCGTAATTTTTATATCATATCTCTCCTTCCTCTAATATCCTATTACCTTCCTTGAGGTGTAAAAAAATAAAAATAAAATTTTCTGGGCCAAAAGAAATCCGTGAAAAACATGTCTTGAGCTAGACTCGACGAGGACTAATAGTAGATTTGTCCCAACCGCAGTTTGAAACTCCTGGAGTATGCGCAGAAGGATTTGACGTCAGATGACTTCAGATTGACGGACAACGATTCGAACGACGTCTAATTTGACGTCCAAATCCTTTTGCGCTTGCTCCAGGAGTTTCAAACTGCGGTTGGAACAAAGCTAATATTTTACTTTAAAAAAGAAAAAAACGATTTTTCCTCCAAAAATATCTCCTCGTTAATTTATGAACTTGAATCTGCTCCTTCAAATAAAAGGAATCCTTTCGATTTCCCTCATTTTCTCAAGGTAGCCAATGAGGGACCTTAGGAATCCTCGGGAGAACACCGTTCAACATAACGCACCCTAAAGCAGTTGAACATAAAAAATCTGCATTTAGACATAAAAAATCTGTAGTTTATCATGCGTTTCGTCATATTCCGATGATCATAAAGCTGTCAAAAGTTCATAAATTTTGACATAATAATTGCAGGTCGACATAAAAAAAGTGCAACGCTTCTCACCATAAAAGCCTCTCTTTAAACTTGTTTCGTCATAAAACTGTCTCACCATAAACTAGGGAGAGCGAAAGGCCTACTTTCGCTTATGCCTACTTAGCAAGCCTAATTTCGCCTAGTTTATGGTGAGATGCTTTATGTTAAGCTGCATTATGGTGAACTGTCAAGTTTTAAGGTTTTTGTCGTTTCGCCATAATCGCGTTTTAAACGACGAAAATAGGCTCTCTCGCTGTCCCTAGTTTATGGTGGGATGTATTTTGATTTATGATCAAACGACATAAACAGTTTTATGGCGAAATGATAAGTTCTTTAAAATAAAGTTTCCTTTATGTTCAACTGCGTTATGTTGAAACGATTTTATAAGGTGTACAAAATGAAACTCGGCTAAATCTACAAAATTCAAATTTACCCTGTGGCTGAGTTTCATTTTGTACACCTAAATAAAAATTGTAGGAAATTTAATTTTCTATAAATTGTACTTAATTATTTTTTTCTAGGATGCACCATTTTCGGAAAATAATTTTTTTTTAAATTTTATCTTGAAAACAGTGCGTCCTAGAGAAAAAATGAATAGATAAAATTAAAGAGAATTAAATTTCCAACAGATTTTATTTAGTGCATTTTTTCAATATCTGTAACGGTTTACGATTTACAAGCCTTTAAAAATTAACCTTCTTAATGGTTATACTTCAATAACCTTCTTACACGGAGAAGGTCAACTTTTGATGGACTTAACGCCTAAAATGTTTAAAATTTTGAAAAAATGAACTACTATATGTCGAAACTACGAGTGTTAAATCTCTTCTTTATGGTGATATCTTATGTTGCATTATGGTGAACGTTTTCGACTATTTTCTTTATGTTGAGTTGGAGATTTTTTATGGTGAACTCGTGATTTCTGCTATTTTATTGTCAAATTATGGTGAACCGCATTATGTCGGAACGTATACACTCGCCTCCTCGAGCTGAAGCCTCTCATTGGCGATGCTAAGATCTTTTTGGAACCTCAAGAACTTTTAATCCTCAACGTGAAAAGGTCGTTGGTTCAAATCCCTTGGAGTCATATTTTTTTTTCGGTAATCAAACGAATTTACTCAAGAGAGAAAATAGCCGATAATTGGTCTAAGGAAAAAGGGATAATTAACACATTTAATCCTCTGTTAATTAAGGCTAACGGGAGCATCTTAATTGAGCTGTAGAGTTAAAACTCTTTTCAACGTTTCTAAATTTTTAAGGTCTGATACTTGACAGAAAAAAAAATGAGGGTATTAGGAGATGAAGCAATGATGTTTACGTGCGGCACGCATGAGTTACTATAGTAGGATTATTAAAAATTTTTTTTCTTCTTCCTCCCCCACTTTTTTGTGCGCTCATCTCGCGGGTGAAGTGATAGCAGCCGGTACCCGTTAGAGAGAGAGCTTTTGTTTTTCTTTCCCTACTGGGAAGTTTCCCATGGTCCGACCAAGGTCAAAGTTTTTAGCCTCCTTTTTCCCGAAGAACAGAAAAGACGTCATGATTCACTAACCACGACATCCTTCGACTATTTCGTAATTCGAAAGAGAAAGACTTATGGTGACGTTTTTTATACGGCGGGTGGTAAACATTTTTAGTCTTCAAAATGATTAATAAACGTCAAAAATCCTCAAAATCACGACATCGTGTTAAAACTATTAAGGCGATTCGTCTCAACAAACCTCCGCCCACCAACTCACCCAACAAAACCCATACTTTTCTCACCAAATATCAACAAAATACAACAAAAAGCCATCTTGCTTTATCGGCGATTTAAATTATCAAGTCCAGACTTTTAAGAAACCGTTTTATCAATCACCGACACTTTGAAATAATTAAAAAAAAAGAGTTCATTTATCAAGAATACGTAAGCAAAATTAATAAGTTTATTTAGTGTTTTTTTTATCAACAGATTTCTGAATTTTGAAGTTTTTTTTTGTACACAAAAGTTGATGATGTAGTATTTTGTCTACAATTTTAGAAAGTTAATTGATTTTTTTTAGTGTCTTCTTTGTTGCGAAGTCACAATGATTATGACAATAAAAACATCTTATCTCATTTTTATTTCGTTTTTCCGCAATCTCACGCTCCCTCCCGTTTTCTCACTTGTAAAAAAGGATTTTTTTCGCGATAAGAAGAGTGAAAAATGAGTTTTTGATTGAATATTTGACAAATCGGACAACCTAGTATGTTAGTTTATAAGTTCGTTTGTAAAAAAATAAAAAAAAAAAAAAAAAAAATTGGGCAAAACGTCATTCCGAGAAAGGGAATTCAAGATATCTGGGGAAAAACATGGTTTTTGAAAGGGAATTCGAGATATCTGGAGAAAAACATGGTTTTTTGAAAGAAAAACGTGATTTTATGAAAACGAAATCGACTTTTTGACGGTTCGCTAAGGAGAAACTTGGTTTCAAGAAATGGGATTAAAAAAACTCCTTTTTTTTTTTTGCCTAAATCTTTTGACCAGAAACCCGCTTACCGTATTTTTAGCGTTTTTCTGGGGTTTGCCTAAATCTTTTGACCGGGGAAACCCTCTTTACAGTATTTTTAGCGTTTTTCTGTTTGCCTAAATCTTTCGACCGAGGAAACCCTCTTTACCATATTTTTAGCGTTTTTCTGGCGTTTGCCTAGACCTTTTGAATGAGGAAACTCGCTTTACCGATTTTTAGCGTTTTTCTGGGGTTGCCTAAATCTTTTGACCGAGGAAACCCTCCTTACAGTATTTTTAGCGTTTTTCTGGGGTTTGTCTGAATCTTTCGACCGAGGAAACTCTCTTTATCGTATTTTTAGCGTTTTTTCTGGCGTTTGCCTAGACCTTTGAATGAGGAAACGCGCTTTACCGGATTTTAGCGTTTTTCTGGGGTTTGCCTAAATCTTTTGACCAAGAAAACCCGCTTTACCGTATTTTTAGCGTTTTTCGGGGGGTTAGCCTAAATCTTTTGACCGAGGAAACCCTCTTTACCGTATTTTTAGCGTTTTTTCTGGCGTTTGCCTAAATCTATCGACCGAGGAAACCCTCTTTACCGTATTTTTAGCGTTTTTCTGGGGTTTGCCTAAATCTTTCGACCGAGGAAACCCTCTTTACCGTACTTTTAGCGTTTTCCTGGGGTTTTCCTAAATCTCTTGTCCGAGGAAACCCTCTTTATCGGATTTTGAGCGTTTTTCTGGTGTTTTCACAACGATTTTTGGCGCTTTTCTCAGCCTTTTCGGCCTAAGAACGGGGGGGGGGTTCTTGGCGGGGGGGTTCTTGGCGGGGGGGCCCACTTTTCAACTGATATTTTGGCCAAATCATACTCCTTTTAGCGGTTTAGGCGTTTTCCTTGGTAAAATTCGACGCAGCATATCACTTTGTTCAATGCACATTTTCTTAAGGAAACTAGTGTTTGTTTTAATCAAAATAAATCAATGTAAATTCACTTTTTTTGCTTATTTAGAAGTCTGGGAGTTTGTTTAGAATGCAAGTTGGTCTCCTTTTTTTTCGGTCAATATTGACATAAAGGCGTTTTTCGGTGGGTCTAAGCATAAAAGGTAAGGTCGTTTTCTGCAATTTGTTGTTAACTTCTATCGTCCGGGCCATTAAGTTGTCCGAGCTCCCGTTGAAGGTGGTCCACGGTAATTTGTCACCCCCTGCTCGCCCACCCATGCCATTCTGAGGGCCGACAGAGCCGGGTGCCCCTTTTTTGATCCCCACCTCTTCAATTAGACGGATAATGAGGCTTTTCTCCCTCGGAACGGCTCTATCACCTTGTTGCCCCCGTCTATCATAACAACCCGCCGACGTTTCTATTCAAATCCCAAATTACTCCTCCCCAAATTACAAAAGCCATGGGAAAAAAAACGTTTCCAAACCATTAAGAAGACTTTTGTGCTTTCTAGACCATTTTTTTAAATAAAAACACACGATGAAATCTAAATAAAAGTAGGTTCTAGTTTGAAGAGCTTCCAACGAAAACCTCCTTAAAGAGAAGTAACAATATTGGAGGGGGAAGTAATAAGGAGGGGAATATTAAGGAGGGGGAAGCATAAAGAAGGGGAAGTATACTTAATTTCAAGTATTTTTGAATTAAGAAAAATTTTCCTTTTTTTTGTCGAAAAATTTTTTAGGTTATTTTTTTAAAAAATTTTTCTCCCAAAAAATTAAATTTTTTTCTCCGTTATACTTCCCCTCCTTTATGCTTCCCCCTCCTTTGCACTTCCAAACATTCAAACTTCAGTACTTTCATCCTTTGCACCTCCGTTAAACTTCTCCCTCCGTTTTAGTTTCCCCCTCTTTTGTACTTCCTCCTCCGTTATACTTCCCCTCCTTTCAAACTTAGGTACTTTCTTCCTTTGCGATAATGACATCCATTGGGCAGAAATCCTCCGTCCGTTTTACTTCCCCTCTTTTATACTTCCCCCCTCCGTTATACTTCCCCTCCTTTGCACTTCCCCTCCTTTCAAACTTTCGTACTTTCACCCTTTGCGAGAGTGACATCCATTGGGCAGAAATCCCCCGTCCGTTTTACTTCCCCTCTTTTATACTCCCCCCTCCCCCTTTATACTTCCCCTACTTTGCACTTTCCCTCCTTTCAAACTTTGGTACTTTCACCCTTTGCGAGAGTGACATCCCTTGGGCAGAAAGCCCACTATTTCTACCTTGATACTTAAAAGATTTTTGACAAAAGAAAAAAAAAATCTCCATCCGTTTTACTTCCCCTCCTTTATACTTCCCCTTCCGTTATACATCCCTTTTTTTGTACTTCCTCCTCCGCTATACTTCTCCTCCCTTATACTTCCTCCTCCTTTTTACTTCCCCTCCGTTATACTTCGCCTCTTTAATACTTCCCCCTCCTATATTTTTACTCCTCTTTAAGGAAGTTAACTATACAAGTAGTGTTTTAACTGGCTTCGAACTCCCGGCGCATGTGCAGAATGATGTGGATGTCAAATGATGTCAGATTTGACGGCCAAATCGCTGGTACTTCATGCGCATGCGCAGAACATTTGATAAACGAGTTTAAACTGCGGTTAATAACTTCCAGGAGACACGGGATTGTGTGAAGAAAAATTTGAATAATAAACGCGGACCACCTGAGGCGTCAGAAATTCCGAAACACAATAGAAAAGGGGGAGCAGAAAATGTATTGAACCCAGTTTTTACAACCCCCTTTTTAAGAAATTTCTGGATATGTCGATCGCCTTGGCCGGAGAGGGCATTGTGTGCGGTTGGTCGCGAGGGCGAACCGGTTTTGGATTTAGCATCGGCTACTCCCGAGGAGCTCTTTTTCTCACCGGCCACACCATTCTTAACGCACCGTCATTAATAATTTCTATATCTCACCGACCGCATCTTCTCCTCCCAGTCTTGTGGTTCAGGCTTCCCACTCCCCACCTTTTTTTTTTCATTCTCTTTACCTTTTTTATGACCAACCCACCATTTAGGTCATGGGAACAGAACGTATTCCTTTTTGTTAAAAAATGGGTGCGATCAGTGTAATTAGGGAAACAATTATGGCTATAAACTTTTTTTTTTTATCCAACCCTGTTTTTTCGATATTTTTCTTCACATGGCGCCAGATTTGCGGTAGTTGTTCAAGTACGTTGAGTACCTTTCGCAATTAACCTTGATCAATCTTCCGGGGGAATTTACAAGATGAACTTTCCCCCATTCAAAATTAAATCGCGTGACGTAAACGACTCTCCATGGTGTCGTCATCAAAAGTCTGGAGCTATCCCCAATGGGAACTTCCTTAAAGATGAAGGAATAATACAGGAGGGGGAATCATAGATTAGGAGGAGGTTTTAAGGAGGGGGCAAATATGACCGTCTGGCGCAAGGATGCTCGTCTCGCCCCTGGTGAAACTATGATTTTCCGCCTCTTTTACAAAAAAAACGCCCTTTTATTGTGTTTTTCCAACTTCCTTGACCGAGAAAACCTCTTTTAAGCAGATTTTCAGGAGTTTCCCTCCATTTTAGGAAAAATGCTGCCCTTTTATGTTTTTTTTTCCAACTTCTTTTGACCGAGAAAACCTCTTTTAAGCGGATTTTCTGGAGTTTTCCTCCGTTATTGGACAAAAACGCCCTTTCATTGTGTTTTTCCAACTTCTTTTGACCGAGAAAACCTCCTTTAAGCGGATTTTCAGGAGTTTCCCTCCGTTTTAGGTCAAAAAACGCCCTTTATTTATCAGATATTGTGTTTTTCCAACATCTTTTGACTGAGAAAACTCAATTTTCAGGGGTGTTTCTCGGTATAGACAAGGAGGTTTGAAGGAGGGGGCAGAAATTGTTAAGGTGTAAAAATGGACCGTCTGGCGCTGGGATGCCCGATTCGCCCGTGGTGAACCTCTCATATTCCTTCCTATCGGGAATTTCTTTGATTTCTGCCAAGAATCGTTCCTCTAGGGTAAAACAATAACTCCTTTATGGAATTAGAAAATAATCCCCGGCGACTTATTCATCAAATTTATTTGAATTAAATAGAATAGGGAAGGCAGATGTGAAGGGTGCTCGAGGGAAATTATAGGATTAGGGGCATCTGGGCAAAACACCTTGACAAATAGAAGAATCCGAACCCTCCTTTTCTTCAAAGAGTTTATTCAGATTTGAAATCGGGAAAGGCAAAAGCGAAGAATAAACGCGATGGGAAAACTGGTTTTTAGTAAAGGCCGATGAGAACTTGGAAACAATATCAAAAGAAAGCACATTCCTTTCGAAGCAATTATCTTTCATTTTAATAACATTGATTTTTATTAATCACCATAAATTAATTAAAAAGGTTTTATTCAATTTTTTTTTAACTGAGAGAAAAAAAGGGGGGGCCGTGAAGGACGGTGCGCTTCGACTCACCCCTCTCAAATGGCAACGCTTACGCCCACCCGAGTTTAATTCCTCATTTGCCCGCTTCGGACGCCAATGTTCGATTAATTTTGAGGGAGGAGGCCATCTTTGAACAAGTTTTTGGGCTTTTGCTGCCTCTTTTTACCGAAAAACCCGGATTTTTAGGAGCGGGTTTTCTCGGTCATAAGAAGTTGGAAAAACGCAATAAAAGGGCGTTTTTTGTCCAAAAACGAAGGGAAACTCCTGAAAATCCGCTTAAAGGAGGTTTTCTCGGTCAAAAGAAGTTGGAAAAACACAATGAAAGGGCGTTTTTGTCCAATAACGGAGGGAAACTCCTGAAAATCCGCTTAAAGGAGGTTTTCTCGGTCAGAAGAAGTTGGAAAAACACAATGAAAAAGCGTTTTTTGTCCAAAAACGGAGGGAAACTCCTGAAAATCCGCTTAAAGGAGGTTTTCTCGGTCAAAAGAAATTGGAAAAACGCAATAAAAGGCGTTTTTTTGTCCAAAAACGGAGGGAAACTCTTGAAAATCCGCTTAAAAGAGGTTTTCTTGGTCAAAGAAGTTGGAAAAACACAATAAAAGGGCGTTTTTTGTCCAAAACCGGAGGGAGACTCCTGAAAATCCGCTTCAAAGAGGTTTTCTCGGTCAGAAGAAGTTGGAATAACACAATATCCTGATTAAAAAAGGGCGTTTTTTGGTCCCAAAATGGAGAGAAACTCCTGAAATGCTCCAAAAACATGTTTGTTCTCTGCATTTGCCTGATTTCAGCTGTTCTTTAAGTTGTTTTTACTATAAAAAAACGGTCTGAGGGCTGTCCATCAAAAATTGACAAGCGAGGGTATTCTAGGTATAACAATTTGCGAAAGAGTGTAGTAGGTAGAAATTAAATTCGGCTGCGGCGGAGTACAGAGGTCTGGGAGTTATTAGAGTGATTATGATGTTTGGTTGGGGGGGGGGGGGGTAATAAGAGAAGAAAAGGAAGAAAAGGAGAAGCATATGGCCTGCGGGGATCTCGAAAAACTCGACCGCATGCCATACGAGAGCCGCTTCCACCTGCCCCCCTCCATCAAAACAAATCGTTACGCGCAGCCTTGGAAAATCATTTTAAAAACCCCGACTGTTTTGTTGAGAAAACTGTCGAACCTCCTGTCGCGGACGACGAGTAGGCACAGATGGGATTCCGCCTGTTTCCTGTTTCCGCACGTGCCACCTCTTGGGAGCGCCTCTTTTTTTTCCTTTCCACCTTTTAGAAAAACGGGATCCCACTTAGTAACCTCTGGAATCGCATTTTTAGACCTGTTTTACTGTCGAATAAAATAAAACGTAAACGGGCTTCACTTCAAACGCTTTATTATTTCAGGACTAACTACAAACATTTGAGTTTTACAGGTGCTATTAACGATTCCTAATGTAGATTTAGATGTTGTACATCTTTTATCTTTAAAATGAGCCCAGAATGGACCCGAACGGATTATCCGTTCTCAAGTTACACCTTTAAACGTGTCGACATAATGCATTTGACCATAAAATAGCAGAAATGGCGAGTTCACCATAAAAAATCTGCGACTCATCATAAAGAAAAAGAGTCGAGAACGTTCGCCATAATGCATTGACCATAAAATAGCAGAAATGGCGAGTTCACCATAAAAAATCTGCAACTCAACATAAAGAAAAAGAGTCGAAAACGTTCGCCATAATGCATTTGACCATAAAATAGCAGAAATGGCGAGTTCACCATAAAAATCTGCAACTCAACATAAAGAAAAAGAGTCGAGAACGTTCGCCATAATGCATTTGACCATAAAATAGCAGAAATGGCGAGTTCACCATAAAAAATCTGCAACTCAACATAAAGAAAAAGAGTCGAGAACGTTCGCCATAATTCATTTGACCATAAAATAGCAGAAATGGCGAGTTCACCATAAAAAATCTGCAACTCAACGTTCACCATAATGCATTTGAACGTAATACTTCTCACCATTAAGTAGAGATTTAACACTTGTCGTCTCGACATAACGCAGTTGAACATAAAGGAAACTTTCATTTTAAAGAAGTCTTTTCGCCATAAAACTGTTTCTGTCGTTTTAGCATAATATATCTCACCATAAACTTGGGACAGCGAAAGAGCAAGCCTTTTTTCGCCGTTTAAACCGCGATTATGGCGAAACGACGAAAACCTTAAAACTTGACCGTTCACCTTCATGCAATTCGCACATCCTCACGAGAGGAAAAAAATAACCCCCGGTGTAAAACGAGCTGATCCCATTGGCGCCTGCTCGCTTGTTTATGGTGGAAGCTTTATGTTGAATTGCATTATGGTGAACTGTTACTCTAGAACGGACCCTATCCGATTAACCATTTTCGAGTTCTTCAAACATTCTCCCCATCAGAGCCAAAAAAAAGCGATTTTTTGCATCCTGCTGTAGCTCCGTTGCTAAATATTCAAACTTCACATTATTATAGTGAAATTTTGCCACCTTTATTTTTGTATTTAGTGGCCATCTTCTAAAGACGCTTATTTTCCGAGTTATCTTGAAAACAGTGCGTCCTAGAGAAAAATGAATAGAATAAAACTTAAAGACAATTAAATTTCCAACAGATTTTATTTAGTGCATTTTTCAATATCTGTAACGGTTTACGATTTACAAGCCTTTAAAGATTAACCTTCTTAATGGTTATACTTCAATAACCTTCTCACACGGAGAAGGTCAACTTTTGATGGACTTTAACGCTTAAAATGTTCAAAATTTTGAAAAAATGAACTGCTAGGTGTACAAAATGAAACTCGGCTAAAATCTACAAAATTCAAATTACCCTGTGGCTGAGTTTCATTTTGTACACCTAATAGAATCCCCTTAAATTTTCAGTTTATCTTATGTTTGCTGTTTGGGAAAGATGATGGGAGGTAGAAAAACAAAAAGGGGGTCTTCTTAAGTAGCGGCGCGTGCTATATTTTACAAAGTCTTATCATGAATCTTAAAGGAAGCTACAGGGTGGCCACTTAAACGCCCCCATCCTTTTTTTACCCTCAAGAACTGTTTTGGCACTCTTTGATTAAGAAGGACCCACATTTAAAATATTGTTAATTATCGACCCGACAAAGTGGAGCAATCGTCGGGCATTTGAAAGGTTTTTTTTTTCTTTATTACGTAAGAGGGTAGCTATCGGCTTTATAATTTAATGGTTGAAAGAAATAATAATAAAAAAAAAGGTACCATGAGAAAAGAATAGATTCGTGGGTGGGAGACCGCCTGGGGAGTAGGCCCTACCTGTCATTACTGACTCCCACACCTACCAACTTGCTAATTGGACATCACATGTCCTAGGAAATATTTGCTTTACGAAGCTCCTGAATTTCCCGGAAGCTTCCCATTTTTACCCATTTTAGGTAGGGCACGATCGTATTATATATTAGCTTTGTTCCTACCGCAGTTTGAAACACCTGGAGCATGCGCAGAAGGATTTGGACGTCGCTCAAATCGTTTGTCAGTAAAATCTCAAGTCAATTGACGTCCAAATCCTTCTGCGCATGCTCCAGGAGTTTCAAACTGCGGTTATCTTAACTATTAGCTATTAACTTCCATTTAAATTATTAACCGCAGTTTTAAACTTATCAAATGTTCTGCGCGTACGCAGGGAGTTCCAACGATTTGGCCGTCAAATCTGTCATTTAACATGCAAATCATTATGCGCATGCGCCGGGAGTTCGAAACTCTATTTCTATTGTTAACTTTCTAAAGAAGTTATTGTGATACCCTCCACGTCGGGTTTTTGGGAAGGTCTTTCAGGTCTGTCGTGCCGGCCGTCCGTAGCATTTTTTTCGGAACACTTAACGGCCATAGTTTTCAACCGATTACCATTTAAAAAAACTCTGAAGTACAAAATTTTTTTGGAAAAAATGGAAAATTTTTCTAAATTCACAAATACTCGAAATTATTAGGTGTACAAAATGAAACTCGGCTAAAATCTACAAAATTTAAATTTACCCTGTGGCTGAGTTTCATTTTGTACACCTAATAAATAAAAATTGTAGGAAATTTAATTCTCTATAAATTTGTACTTAATTATTTTTTCCTAGGATGCACCATTTTCGGAAAATAATTTTTTTAAATAAATTTATCTTGAAAACAGTGCATCCTAGAGAAAAAATGAATAGAATAAAAATTAAAGAGAATTAATTTCCAACTGATTTTATTTAGTGCATTTTTTCAATATCTGTAACGGTTTACGATTTACAAGCCTTTAAAAGTTAACCTTCTTAATGGTTATACTTCAATAACCTTCTTACACGAAGAAGGTCAACTTTTGATGGACTTTAACGCCTAAAATGTTTAAAATTTTGAAAAAATGAACACTAGGTGTACAAATGAAACTCGGCTAAAATCTACAAAATTCAAATTTACCCTGTGGCTGAGTTTCATTTTGTACACCTAATACTTCCCCCTCCTTAAAGTTCTCCTCCTTTGTACTCAACCCTTTTTTTCTCGCAATTTTAACCTTTTTTTTTGTTCTTTTTTTTTCCAGAGGGCTGTTCTAGTAGATCAACACCAAAACCTAGGCCGCCGGTCGTACCAACTGCACGCCCGAATCCAGATTTCCACACGTCGACCTGCCCGCCGAGTTACGCGGATACTTTCTGTTTAAATGGCGCTACCTGCTTCACCGTCGATATAGGAGAATCCCAAACCTATTATTGCGAGTGAGTATTTTTATGTTATCAAGGGAAAAAAAATATTTCCGAGAATCCCGCTTTCACCCGGAGGACAAAAATGGTATTCACTTATGTCCGAGTATAAGGTGAGCCCTCGTAAATCCTCCTACCGTGTGGGAACTCACGTATCTCCTGCAGGTACCACCATCTTTTCCGACTACAAAACGCCCGCCTACTTCACCTCACTTTTATTTTTACATACGCTTCAAACAATGAACCAAAAAATTATTATTTTCTAGTATCCGACGTAGGCGGCATTCAAATCCTTCTTTACCACCTTTCACCGTCTCAAGAAATTTATTCAGGATTAAAGCCACTGAAAAACTCCTAAAATCCAAGCTTTTTATTGGCCAGATCGGGAAAAAGAGCAAAAAAAAAAATCAGTAGAAAGAGCGATTTTTGACCGTCAATCTTTGGAAAAATGATCACTCTAACAGTCTTGACAAATATTGAGAAAAAATTGCAAAATTTTTATAAAATTTGGTCTTCTCGGACGGGGTTTCCTGGCCATAATCCAAGGAAAAGAGGCCAAAACGTTTAAAAATGGGGTTTCCTGGCCATAAATCTGAGGAAAAGAGGCCAAAATGTTAGAATATTGGGGTTTCCAGGCCTTAAATCCGAGGAAAAGAGGCCTAAATGTTTGAAAATTGGGTCTCCAGGCCTTAAATTCGAGGAAACGTGGCCTAAATGTTTGAAAATTGGGGTTTCCTGGCCATAAACCGAGGAAAAAGGCCAAAATGTATTAAAAACGGGATTTCCAGGCCGTAAATCCAAGGAAACGAGGCCTAAATGTTTGAAAATTGGGTCTCCAGGCCTTAAATCGAGGAAACGAGGCCTAAATGTTGGAAAATTAGGGTTTCCTGGCCATAAACCGAGGAAAAAAGGCCAAAATGTATTACAAACGGGATTTCCAGGCCTTAAATTCGAGGAAACGATGCCTAAATGTATAAAAATTGGGTTCCTAACTCCATTAAAGCAGGTGTTTCTTTGAAAAAAACCCTAAAAAATTAGGAAAATCCATTAGAAACCGGGAAAATGGTTTCCTGCGTCCTGAAAAATCGAGAAAAACTGCCTAAATGATTGCATATTGGGGTTTCCAGGCCTAAAATCCGAGGAAAAGAGGCCAAAATGTATGGGATTTCCCCACTAAACTGAGAAAAAATCTCCAGAAATTTTTGCTTTCTCATAAAAAAAAACTGTCCAAAAATCTGGTTATCCATGGTAGTTCTTTAACAATTCCTCAACACATTTCTTGAATAACTTCGCTTTCTGTAAAAGTCTTCATTTTACCTGCTTTTTGGGTTAAAAATACGTGAAAAGGTCAATCAAAAGATCGTGTCCAAGCATTAATTTGTGAGGACATGCCCGGGCATCCTAATGTACAAACATTCCAGCTCCTTTTTTTTTCTTTCTTCCCCGTCGCCGAATCCTTTTTCATCTTTTCCCATTGTTCTCCTTTATGCGCACTCTTCTGTTCGAGTGATTCTCCTTTCTCTCCACTTTTACCTCGTTTCCAACTTAAAATAATCGTTTTAATCTCCTTGTTACAGATGCGCTGATGGTTTTATGGGAATGAGGTGCGAATTTAAAGATCTTGACGGATCGTACACGCGTAAGTATACAAACTTTTACCCTTTTTTCAAGTTTCTTACTTTTTTTTCTTTTTAGCGTCGAGACATAGGGTAATGCTGGAGACAGCAAGTATAGCATCGGGAGCGACGATAGCAGTGTTCCTTGTAGTTTGTATTTGTATATACGTCTATGTAAGGTTACAGCGTAAGCACAAACAGAATCTCGTCATTAGGTAAGTTGAATAACTTAAAAAAACGTTAAAATACAATTTTTCGTCTTTTTAGCCACTGTGAAAGTAGCGGTGATAATATGGGAAAGTCAGTACCGTTTTCGAGGGAAATCATTCCTCGAATACCTTTACATCACGTCTCCAGAGTAAGTATTTCTTTAATTTTTAGAAGAGGCGATAGTGGCGTGTGGGTGGACAAAAGCATGAACTAATAATGGCGGTGTTCAGTGCCTTTACCAATATATTAGGTGTACAAAATGAAACTCGGCTAAAATCGACAAAATTCAAATTTACCCTGTGGCTGAGTTTCATTTTGTACACCTAATAAATAAAAATTGTAGGAAATTTAATTCTCTATAAATTTGTACTTATTTTTTTTTTCTAGGATGCACCATTTTCGGAAAATAATTTTTTTTAAATAAATTTATCTTGAAAACAGTGCGTCCTAGAGAAAAATGAATAGAATAAAAATGAAAGAGAATTAAATTTCCAACAGATTTTATTTAGTGCATTTTTTCAATATCTGTAACGGTTATCGATTTACAAGCCTTTAAAAATTAACCTTCTTAATGGTTATACTTCAATAACCTTCTTACACGGAGAAGGTCAACTTTTGATGGACTTTAACGCCTAAAATGTTCAAAATTTTGAAAAATGAACTACTAGGTGTACAAAATGAAACTCGGCTAAAATCTACAAAATTCAAATTTACCCTGTGGCTGAGTTTCATTTTGTACACCTAATAGTTTAGTTTGAAGAGGTGGAAAAATAATACTTTTTTCTTTTAGGAAAGAGGCACCGGTGACAACATAAGCCTAGCGGTTTATGACATCCATGGACACAGGGAGCCACCATAGCATGAGCGACATAAGTGCAAGCCGCACATAGTGAATCTTTTATAACAATTAAAATCATGTTATTCTATTGTTTTTTGTTTTTTATGAAAAAAAAAAATTTTTTTTAACGGACATTTCTGAGAAAACATTCCAAACAAAAAAAAAATCCGAGTAGCTCGGCGAATGAGCTCTCAGAAATCACCTAGTGAACACTTCTCGTGTGACTTAAAAAATAACAGTGTACATTTTGTAGATAATTTATTAATTTTCATTATATATTTAAAAAACATCAAAAATAAAAAAAAATCCTTTCGAACTGTAAAATGAGATGGTTTTTAATAAATCCTGATCATTTTTTCGGTATTTTATAAGTGGCATGTACAGGTTCAATAAAAAAATTTTTGTAAAATAATGAACTTTGTTCCTAATTTATTATTTAAAAATTTGTAATTATTTTAGATAAATTTCTGTTTTTGTAAATATTGTTGGCAGTATTTTTTTGTTTGTCTATTGTTGCTCGTTGGTATATTATTTAAAAAAACAAAATTATAAAATATTAAACTCCATATACCAAAGAATAAATGACAGCAACAAAAGGACAATAGTGAATAAGAATTTACAATTTTTTTAAAAAAATATATTTTTTTTAGCTAACAATTTTTTTCAGTGTACCAAAGCTAATTTAAGATACTCTTTTGCTATAAACAGTTTGCTCAAATTTTTAAAATCCTGTTTTTTTTTAGAAAACCCTGTTTTTTCAAAGACATTTCACTTTTTAAAAAGTCTATGTGATAATTTTGTTCAGGCTTTCAATTTACAGTTTTTAGGTGCAGAATAGAAAGGGAAAAAAATTGTATTTGGGCACTAGTCAGCTAACATAATAGACTAAATTTTTCTTTTTTTAATTTAATTAGTCAATCTCAATAGTAAAAGGGAACATATTTAATACAAAATATACATAATATTATATAAAAATATATAATTTTTGTACGCTTTTTTGTTCTTGTTTATATCCCTCAAAAACACAATAAATATGACGAAAAACTGAAAGTTTTTTTTAAAAAAGACAAAAATAGTTATTTTAAAATTAGAAAAATAACAGTTATTTCCTTTTTTGTATTTATGAACACTTCCAAACCGGTGAAATGGTTTGCTGTTCCCTGAAAAAACGAGAAAAAATGACAAATGTTTGGAAATGGTGGTTTCCAGGCCTTAAATCCAGGAAGAGGCCTAAATGTTTGAAAATTGGGTCTTCAGGCCTTAAATCCGAGGCCAAAATGTTTGAAAATTGGGGTTTCCAGCCTTAAATCGAGGAAACGAGGCCTAAATGTTTGAAAATTAGGGTTTCCTGGCCATAAATCCATGAAAGAGGCCTAAATGTTTGAAAAATGTGGTTTCCAGGCCTTAATTCGAGGAAACGAGGCCTAAATGTTTGAAAATTGTGGTTTCCAGGCCTTAAATTCAAGGAAACGAGGCCTACATGTGTGGAAATTGTGGTTTCCAGGCCTTAAATCGAGGAAACGGGCCTAAATGTTTGGAAATTGTGGTTTCCAGGTCTTAAATCCGAGGAAACGAGGCCTAAATGTTTGAAAATAGGGGTTTCCTGGCCATAAATCCATGGAAGAGGCCTAAATGTTTGAAAATTGTGGTTTCCAGGCCTTAATTTCGAGGAAACGAGGCCTAAATGTTTGAAAATTGGGATTTCCAGGCCTTAAATTCGAGGAGCGAGGCCTAAATGTTTGAAAATTGTGGTTTCCAGGCCTTAAATTTAAGGAGGCGAGGCCTAAATGTTTGAAAATTGAGGTTTCCTGGCCATAAATCCGAGGAAAAAGGGCCAAAATGTATAAATAAATATAAGGCCCTGTTAACCTTGAAAATCTCCTTTCCTTAACAAAAAGGATACCTTGAACATCCATTTTCTGTTCCTTAACTTTCAAAAGAAATCAAGGATTCCGAGGGAGAAAACAAACTGAGTTTCTTTGGGAAATGAAAATTTTTTTGAGCAAATAAAACACAGAATGTTAAAAAGTGTTTATTATTAAAGTGAACTTTTTTTTTCATAATAAGATTATTTACAAATTTACGGGTAGGTAATAATAATTTAATACAGTTGAAGGAGCGGTAATAACACTTAAACTCCAACAGTTCTATAAATAAAGTTCAAAATAAATACATTTCATTAGGAAATTCAAAAATAACTATACAGGGTTAAAATTTGAGAACACCGTTTGACATTTTTGGCTGTCACTAAAAAAAAGACCACACTTAGGAGGACATAGATAAAAAATAAAAATTATGGGGGTAGTTATAAAGGTGCAAGCAAAATAATAAAGTGATAAAAATATCACGAGATTTCTTTTTTTTTTTTTTTTTTTAAGGATTGACCCGTTATTGTCTAGTCGGAATCGTGGTCTTGGAGAGATAACGAGAAATCGGCTGGAGGAATAAGACCTTTGGCGACGGCGTATTCAATAAGGGCGAGATGACAGAAAATATATTGGTCTGGCATTTGTATCGAATGTGCCCTTTGTCCTCTGATTCTTTCGACAGTCCCTCGGACATCGACAGTACCCGTTTCGTCGAGGCGACTTATGCAGATGTCCAACGTGCAGAAAGTTCCAGTCCGTCCGATTCCGGCAGAGCAGTGGACGATTACAGGCGGACCCCTCGGATGTCCAGCCCAAGTATCGCCTAAAGACAACACAAGCTTTTCCTGAGTCGTCCGAACTAATTGAAGAAAAGTCAACATCGCTTCAGCACTTTCAGGAACTCCATAATCCGGCCATGAGATATACTGTAAATGCTCTACTACTCGTTTTTCATCCGTCTGTAATTAACAAATTACTAAAAAGCTATTTTTTGCCAATAAGTACCTTGTGTTAACTAAATTGATGGTGGAGACAACGAAATCCGTCTGCGATTCAACCGCTATAGTCTGAACTGTAAAATTTCCGTAGGTCTGGGTCGTACCGACATCCGGAGGCCAGTATTGCCAACATTTAAACCTCGATCGTTCAACAACTCGGGTCGTCATGACTATAACGACAGATCCTTGTTCCCATACCATTCTCCAGAAGTCATCACAAGTTTTCGGCAAAGGACCTAAAAAAAATGGATTTAAACTAACAACCAAAGGTCCAGGGTTCAATACCAGACTGTGGAGTTTTTTTTATTTTATGAATTTCGAATTTTTATTCTCATATTCATAAATATGAATAAATACCCCAACCCACCCGGCTTTTCCAATAAAGCAGTAAAAGCTACATTCTACGTTTTAGACTCATCAGACAAAAACACGAGCACACCCAAGTGGAATAAACCACGAACTAAATTCTAATTAAATTTCTGTCCTTCATTTTTTTTTTCAAATTTTAAAGCTCCCAACATCTAATTCATCAGATAAAAACACGAGCACACCCAAGTGGAATAAACCACAAACTAAATTCTAATTTAATTTTGTCCTTCATTTTGTTTTTCAAATTTTAAATCTCCAACATCTAATTGATCAGACAAAAAACACAAGCACACCCAAGTAGAATAACCACGAACTAAATTCTAATTTAATTCCAGTCCTTCATTTTGTTTTTCAAATTTTAAAGTTCCAACATCTAATTCATCAGACAAAAACACGAGCACATTCAAGTGGAATAAGACCACGAACTAAATTCTAATTTAATTCCTGTCCTTCATTTTGCTTTTCAAATTTTAAAGCTCCCAACATCTAATTCATCAGACAAAAACACGAGCACACCCAAGTAGAATAAACCACGAACTAAATTCTAATTTAAATCCTGTCCTTCATTTTGTTTTCAAATTTTAAAGCTCCCAACATCTAATTCATCAGACAAAAAACACGAGCACACCCAAGTGGAATAAACCACGAACTAAATTGTGGGGAAGATCCCACAAATGTTCATGGAGGGTAATACAATAACTTCTTGAGACAGTTAAAACAATCTTTAAAATTACCTTGGGTGGAAATAAATGCGTTTTTTTGTTTGTAACCGTCGACAAAGTTTGCGTTGATGTAGTCAGAAGTTGGATCATCATCGATGACAGAGAGAAGAACACGAGAATGGTCATAGCAAAGGACATCAGTATACCTATTTTTAGCTTGATTCTGTTTCAGCCTAAAAATTAAATGTAATTAAAAATACTTTTTTTTCTCCGGATGTATTACTTGGAATGATTGAAGGTTCCATCTGGCGGTCTAGCTTTGATTTCCGAGTATTCAAGACTAAGACCGGCTTTTCCTTTCGACCTGACTCTCTCGACGAATTCGACAAGGCTCTGCCCTCCTGGGCTATCACAGTGGAGGCTATCATCGTCGGAGAAGCCACTGCTTGCCGATGAAGGAGCCACCGGCGAAGCTAAAACCAAAATTAAAAAACTGCTGAAAAAAAAGAGTTTGCAGTACCTGCTGACTCCGTAGTAGGTTGCCATTCATTATTAGGTTGGGAGCTTATCTCCTCATCTTCAGACACTACAGGAGAATCGGCATAATTCTCTAACTAAAAATAAACAAAATTTAATAAATTTAACCTTTTTCTTTAAATTCATACATTGTTCTGTGATTGATTAAAATCGATTGCTTTATTGGCCATGGACTTATGACAGTAGAGCAACCAGGCATGGTGAGCCACTTGAAGACCACCTCCCAGAGCCTCTGGAAGGCTTTCTCGTGGAATGTGTAAGCTTAACTGCAAAAAATACATTTCATTAAAGTTTAGACTTTTGAAGAACTAAAATTTTATTGCTTTTAGTGATGAATCCAGTAGGACAGGCCACCTCGATCTTCCTGGATTGGATTACAGTAAAAATAAGATGAGCCTTGGTTTGTATCAATTTTTATCAAATATCTCGAAAACAATGAGTTTTGCACAAAATTTATTAAGTACATAATTAATCTACATTAAATTTGGAACAAAAAGTATTTTGGACAAAACCTACGTAAAGCCAGCGTTTTTGGAGTTAGGGACCGTCAAAAAGTTAACATTTTTGGGGAAAAAAAATTAAAGATAGTAATCCGCACGACTTAGAAAATTTTCAAAATTTCCAGATTTTGAAACTTTGAAACTAGAAAAGCAGGGCCAATAGATATGGTGGAGGTCCAGGATTTTTGAAGCTACGAAGAAATAATAAAAAGCGGTTTACATCAGTTTTTATCAAATATCTCAAAAACAATGAGTTTTAACGCAAAATTTATTAAGTACAAAATTAATCTACATTAAACTAGCAACAAATTTACTCGGACAAAACCTTCCTAAAGTGAACAGTTTCGGAGTTAGGGACCGTCAAAAAGTTAACATTTTTGGGAAAAAAAATTATAGATAGTGGATCCGCACGACTTAGAAAATTTTCAAAATTTCCAGATTTTCAAACTTTGAAAACTAGAAAAGCAGGGCCAATGGTGGAGGTCCAGGATTTTGGACCTACGAAGAAATAACAAAATGCGGTTTACATCAGTTTTTATCAAATATCTCAAAAACAATGAGTTTTAGCGCAAAATTTATTAAGTACAAAATTAATCTACATTAAATTTGCAACAAATTTGACTTCGGACAAAACCTTCCTAAAGTGAACGGTTTCGGAGTTAGGGACCGTCAAAAAGTTAACATTTTTGGGGAAAAAATTATAGATAGTGGATCCGCACGACTTAGAAAATTTTCAAAATTTCCGGATTTTCAAACTTTGAAAACTAGAAAAGCAGGGCCAATGGTGGAGGTCCAGGATTTTTGAAGCTACGAAGAAATAACAAAATGCGGTTTACATCAGTTTTTATCAAATATCTCAAAAACAATGTTTTAGCGCAAAATTTATTAAGTACAAAATTAATCTACATTAAATTTGCAACAAATTTTACTTCGGACAAAACCTTCCTAAAGTGAACGGTTCGGAGTTAGGGACCGTCAAAAAGTTAATATTTGGATTGAAATTTTTCTGAATCCTAATCAATGAGTCTAATATGGACTCCATCCGATTAATGGTGTATTCGATTTCGCAATTCTAAAAAATCTAAGGGTTTTCTTAAAACAACAGTTTATCTAGGATAGAACAGTGGCTTTTCAGTTATTTCGAGTTTCATTTTGTACACCTAGTAGTTCATTTTTTCAAAATTTTCAACATTTTAGGCGTTAAAGTCCATCAAAAGTTGACCTTCTCCGTGTAAGAAGGTTATTGAAGTATAACCATTAAGAAGGTTAATTTTAAAGGCTTGCAAATCGTAAACCGTTACAGATATTGAAAAAATGCACTAAATAAAATCTGTTGGAAATTCAATTCTCTTTAATTTTTATTCTATTCATTTTTTCTCTAGGACCACTGTTTTCAAGATAAATTTATTTAAAAAATTATTTCCGAAAATGGTGCATCCTAGAAAAAAATAATTAAGTACAAATTTATAGAGAATTAAATTTCCTACAATTTTTATTTATTAGGTGTACAAAATGAAACTCAGCCACAGGGTAAATTTGAATTTTGTAGATTTTAGCCGAGTTTCATTTTGTACCCACCTTTTCAGTTATTTGAAGTAAGTCTAAAATGTGATAAAATTCCTTATTCTGACGGTTATAACTCCGAAACTGATCACTTTCAAGGTTATATCTATATGATTAACACTTTTGATTGGAGTAGATTATTTTTGTGTTAACCTCATAGTTGTCGAAATTGATAAAAAAGTAGTTTTGGGCCTAGCGATAGAAAGGCTTTTCTTTTTGTTTCAAAGCTCGTTTTTAAAACGAATGAATAATTAAAAAGCTTTTAATTTTTAAAGGACGCGTTTGTATGGCCAATTAGCACAAAGACGCCATTACTTTTTCAAATATAACCTAAAAAACACTCTTTTTCATGTATTTGATGAGGCGAATTAACTTTGAAAAATTAAAAATATAAAAAATCGATAAACTAGTTGGGGAAAAAGAAGCTTTTGATTTCAACCACCCTCCCCCTTTTTTTTTGTAAGGTAGAAACGTGGAGGAGGGGGTTCGATCCCCGGGACCAGGGGTGGCCTGGGGGGCGGCAAAATAACTTTAAAGGTCAGAATAATTTGTAAATAACGTTCACAAAATGACTCACCTGTGGAAGACTAACTGTGAAGACTCTATCTCTCAGTTTTTCCCGTACGAACAACCTTAAAATTTTAAAAGGAGCTTTAAACCATAATGGAGCGGTCACTATGAGCACTTTTTTCAGCTTCGCCGGATATCCACCCTTGAAAAAAACAATAAAATAAATAAATTAAATAAATTAAAAAAAATTAAATAATTTTTTTTTTGAAAATCAATGAAAATGGATAGTTATGTAAGTGAAGATGACTTTTTTTGGCTCTAAGAAAATGAGAAACTTACAAAAAAGGATAATAAGCACGGAGGTGAAGAGAAGAGAGTGGTCGGGACGCGGTTGGAACTTGGAAATTGCTAAGGAAAAGGGGGTTGAAAGGGGAAAACGCCGATACGTAACGTCATGCGCATTCCGGACCCCTTCTTCACCCCCTACGCACGAAAAAAATAACCACCCCCGTAAAATCCACCCCCAAGAGTATTTTATTGTCCGTCCGATATCACACGTTTTCCTCTAGAATTATTTAAATACCAAAAATCTACAACCTGTACTTATCTTCCAACTTATTTAGTAAAAGATAAAATTAATAATAGCATTTTAAACTTAATCTAGCAGCTTAAAAAGTTATGGCTGATAAAATCAGGTCCTAACGTTTCAATTTATAGGAAAGTTTTCTGCCTTTTTATCACTTTTTGTCAAATATCTGGGAAACTATTAGGTTTAGTGCAAAATTTATTAAGAACAAAATTAATCTACATTGAATTTTCAAAAAAAAGTAATAAAGACAAAACCTTTCTAAAGTGAATGGTTTCGGAGTTAGGGAGGTTTTTTTTTAAATGACACTTTTTGACGTCCCTTAACTCCGAAACCGTTCACTTTATCAAGGTTATATGCTAAACACTTTTTGTTTAAAATTTGATGCAGAATATTTTCATACTTAATAGTTTTTACTCTAAACCTAATACTTTTCGAGATATTTGATAAAAACTAAAACACCCTTTCTTCAAAACAGCGGCTCAAATCGACGTTTTACCACTCAGGCCCATTATTTGCCAAAGTTGAAGAAAAATTATGATAAGTTATCAGAAAATCTGAAAAATATAATTTCCCGAGTGAGGGGGTAGATCGATACAATGTCAGCATCCATTTTCTCCCTCAAACTGAGGAAATGTCGATTTGTCAGAAATGTTTCATCTCTCCCTTTATTGGCTCCCACTATTTAGTGACTACAATGGCCAACCAATAAAAAGTCGATATCCTTAACACGTGAATCAATTCTAACCCCTAATTAAGCGATTGTAATCAGGAGGGTAAAAGTACCCTTTCTGTACATAAAAAGAGGTCTTAACAGAGGATTAACTGGTTTCCTAAACAAGTTAACAAGCTTACAGTTAAGTCATTTATGTTTTAAAAAATAGGCTTTTCACAAAATTCACATATAAAAATGTAAATCCAAATATAAAAAAAATTACCTCACTTTTAAAATAACTTGGCAATCGCGCAAGAATTTTTTTTTCTTCTTGCATAAATTAAGGGAAGTTAATTTTTTTTACCTTTTTAAGGTAATCCAATGATGATGCACGTTTTAATTGATGAACGTTCACCTATAGTTAGCGCATACTATGAGAAGTGTGAGCCCCAGAAAAAAAAGAAAAAAACCTCAGAGTTATATTTACACGAAGATCTTTCACAATCCCTTGCCACTTGAGAACGTTCCAAACTCTACAAGGGTCAATGTGACAATTATTTTCCTCCATAAAAATAAGAAATAAAATTTTTTGAGGTTTTAATTTATTAGGTGTACAAAATGAAACTCGGCTAAAATCACTTAATTATTTTTTTCTAGGATGCACCATTTTCGGAAAATAATTTTTTTTTTAAATAAATTTATCTTGAAAACAGTGCGTCCTAGAGAAAAAAGGAATAGAATAAAAATTAAAGAGAATTGAATTTCCAACAGATTTTATTTAGTGCATTTTTTCGATATCTGTAACGGTTTACGATTTACAAGCCTTTAAAAATTAACCTTCTCAATGGTTATACTTCAATAACCTTCTTACACGAGAAGGTCAACTTTTGATTAAAATCTACAAAATTCTTTACCCTGTGGCTGAGTTTCATTCTGTACACCTAATAAATAAAAATTGTAGGAAATTTAATTCTCTATAAATTTGCACTTAATTATTTTTTTCTAGGATGCACCATTTTCGGAAAATAATTGTTTTTTTAAATAAATTTATCTTGAAAACAGTGCGTCCTAGAGAAAAAAGGAATAGAATAAAAATTAAAGAGAATTGAATTTCCAACAGATTTTATTTAGTGCATTTTTTCGATATCTGTAACGGTTTACGATTTACAAGCCTTTAAAAATTAACCTTCTCAATGGTTATACTTCAATAACCTTCTTACACGAAGAAGGTCAACTTTTGATTAAAATCTACAAAATTCTTTACCCTGTGGCTGAGTTTCATTCTGTACACCTAATAAATAAAAATTGTAGGAAATTTAATTCTCTATAAATTGCACTTAATTATTATTTTCTAGGATGCACCATTTTCGAAAATAATTTTTTTTTAAAAATAAATTTATCTTGAAAACAGTGCGTCCTAGAGAAAAAATGAATAGAATAAAAATTAAAGAGAATTAAATTTCCAACAGATTTTATTTAGTGCATTTTTTCAATATCTGTAACGGTTTACGATTTACAAGCCTTTAAAAATTACCTTCTTAATGGTTATACTTCAATACCTTCTTACACGGAGAAGGTCAACTTTTGATGGACTTCAACGCCTAAAATGTTCAAAATTTTGAAAAAATGAACTACTAGTGTACAAATGAAACTCTGCTAAAATCTACAAAATTCAAATTTACCCTATGGCTGAGTTTCATTTTGTACACCTAATATTTAAAAAAGAATTTCTGTTGAAGTACCTATGAATATATTGGCAAGTTTTGGCTTTATGAATTATGCTTAACTATGGCAGCAACACCTAGAGCTGCATACTTGAGAGAAAAAAAATTTGAGGGCTTTTAAAAAGACAAGTTTGAAGTAGTGCATCAAAAGGTCCACAAAATGCAGCGTTTTCCATGAATAAAAAAATCTGAAGGGTGAAAAAGAAATTCTTTTTAACTTTAATGTTGGTACATAAAACGTTGAAGATCAAAAAAAAAGGTCCTTCCCCAACGGGGTTGAAGTGGAGGTGCACTTTTAGCAAAGAAGGGTGAGGAAAGAGGGAGAGCAGGAGAGTTAGAAGAAATAAGTTACCATAGCAACAGAGGGGAGATGACCCCATCACATACAGTTCAATACAATACCAGGCCAAGGTCTCTAACATCATCAATTTGATCCAATTTAAAATTTCACTTCTCATATTGTACACAGGGGGGAGAAAAATTGACAGTTGAATTTGTGCAGTATTTCATGATTATCTCAGAAACCGTTGCGCAAAGCGAAAATTATATAACATAAAAAATATAGATGAAAAATTTGCAACAAAAATGTCCTAAAACAATTGTGGCGTAGAGCCAATAGTTTAGGAGCCACGAAGCACAAAAGTTTTGGATATACAGGGTGCCGCAACAGATTTCAAATGAGAACCCTTTTTATTTCAGATTCGTAATCTATCGTAATAAGTTGATATGACCGTTTTTGATAAGTTTAAAAAATGTTAAATTTTAGCGTTTTTTCACACTCAACAAATCGACCTAACCGACACATTTTTTTTTGTAACTCCACTTCTTTTGTCTGAAGATTTCAACTATCAAGCATCTTTGCATTCTGCATCACGAGATGTCGTTGCTAACGGCCTTTTAGTTAGAACCCAAATTTTAGAAATGAAAATGAGAGGTTTTTTTCTTTCGGACCATAATTTTTGAAAGAGCTAGAGCATCTTTTGTGGTTGAGCATCAAAAAGAAAAATTCCGTCAAAAAATCAAAATTTCTGACGTCAGAAAGGGTTTTAACTTGAAAAAAAAAAGGACGTTAGCGACGATATCTAATAATGAAAAATGCGAAGATGGTTGACTTTATGACAGTTGGAATCTTCGGACAAAAAGAAATGAAATTAGAAAAAAAAAAGTCTCTCAGGTCAATTTTAATGGATTTTAGCGCAAAAAAAACGCTAAAATTGACATTTTTTGAAGTTCTCAAAAATGATGAATAGACAAATCGACTTGCAATTTTGCGCAGATTACGAATATGAAATTAAAAAATAGGGGTTCTCATTTGAAATAACGAAGTTAGGTTCTTTTGGGGGAACACTGTATATCCAAACGCATTTTAAACTACACCATCAAATTCTTTGATTTAAATTAAGTGGGTTTATATATAACTTTTTTATCATAAAACCACTTTTTAACGCTCTCTCAGACAGTGTTGGGCGTAATCGCAATTACGATTACGATTGTAATCGCAAGTTTCTTAATTATGATTACGATTACAATTATACTCGTAATCGTAATTCCGATTACAATTATCGTAATCGTAATTCCGATTACAATCGTATTCGTATTTTTTTCTGCGATTACAATCGTAATTGTATTTTTTTTCTGCGATTATCATTATAATCGTATTTTTTTCTGCGATTAAAATCGTAATCGTATTTTTTTTTCGGTGATTACAATCGTAATTGTTTTTTTCTGCTATTACCATTATAATCGTATTTTTTTCTGCGATTACGGTAGTAATCGCATTTTTTTTCAGCAATTACGGGCGTAATCGTATTTTCTTAATTTAAAAAAAAATTGAACATATACATCTTAGTTGAAAATTTACGCCTTTTCCAATATACCTACCTGCAAATTCTAATGAAATACATAATTTATATTGACACAACTAAATTTTTATTATTAATACCGTCATTGAAAGCAATTTGGTCAGGTAATCTCAGTAAAAATGTCATATACGAGCCGTAAACGCTAACGAAAATACGATTACGCCCGTAATTGCTGAAAAAAGAAAAAGGCGATTACGACCGAAATCGCAGAAAAATACGATTATAATGGTAATTGCGCAGAATAAATTACAATTATGACTGTAAAGCAGAAAAAAAATATGATTACGATTTTAATCGCAGAAAAAAATACGATTATAATGGTATCGCAGAAAAAATACAATTACGATTGTAATCGCAGAAAAAAATACGAATACGATTGTAATCGTAATCGTAATTAAGAAACTTGCGATTACAATCGTCATTGCATTACGATTACGCCCAACACTGCTCCCAGACGTGTGCCTGCCATGTCTTTCCGGACATCGCCATTTTTTCGAAATTCAAAAATCACTCTCATAACAATCTTGTTGTTGGGGAAGATTTTATGATTTTATGAAAATCGATTCGTGAGGGTATAACAATAACTTTTCTTTAAGCAAGTTAAAAGCTCTACAGAACCAAGGGAAAGATATTAAGCTGCGATTGTCACAAATGGCTTCCGTATTTTATCGAGGAATATTTCAGCAGTGAGGATTTACAAAAACTTTAAACGACTTACCTTTAAAAGAGTCAATATTTTTTGGCTAAGGTCATAATCGAAATGAGAATATTTGGAATCTGACATATCATACACAAAAACGATTCCAGCTTTCTGCGTATCGACACTTTCTAAAGCAACATCGAGTTGATAAACTAGGCCCTAAAAATTATCAAAATTAGTACTTTTTCCCATTTTATTTTAAAAATCCTACTTGTAATGTAGTTTGGTGAGTAGATGTATGTGGACTGTGTATCCGAGCAGTAAAAACAGCGATTGCAGCACCCGTAGCGTCTCTTGTAGGCTAAAAAAAAGTATAAATTAATTTTTTTTAAATGAATGATTTTAAGCATGATGTGTAGCTTATACTAAGAAGTGCTTTAAAAACGAAATTGTGGAATGTAAAATGGTGCTTTCTACCAAATATGTGGAGAATACCAACCTCCACGATGCATCTCCTTGCCTGCCTTATCAAAGCAACCAATATTAAAATAAAACTGTTTTCTTATATTACTACAGTTTTAATTTAAAAAGTAAAAATGAACTTACCAAAACTGTAAATTTTCCGGTATCTAATTCGCTTTTGAGAGGTTCCTGATTGGGGTTTAGATCAACTAAGCCTTCTCGTTGCCTCGTAAGTTCGTGCTGTTCGAAAAGCGTTATCGCCCGCGAAACTTCGAATTTTCGTGCCGACAAAAATTTAACAGCAGTCGAAACCGAAACGGGAGCCCCACTACCAGACTTTCGTTTCCTTAATTTATTAACAGCCTCTAAAAATGCTTTCGTTGCCTGAAAAACAAGAATAAAATCATCAAAAAATGAGAATAACCAAAAAATTACTTCTAGTCATGCTGTTTTCTACACATTTTATAAAAAATAAAAAACACAGTGAATGAGAAGTTAATTGTATTTTCCTGGGTAGGGAGGATGCCCCCATCATGCAATTGAGTTCAGTGCTTCTATTTTAATTAAAACACGAGATTTTTTTTTATTAAGAATTTATTGTGTCAATTATAATAAAAAATTCCGAAATAACGGAGGACGAGCGAAGCAAGGAAGGCGTTGAAAAACATGTAAAGGAAAAACGAAGAATGCGGCATATTGATCAATAGAGAAAACGATGTGATTATTATGAGCCACGTAATGATATGCCACGGAGGCTCGCGGAGTTGCCGCGGAAGCCGTTCAACCAGCACGTCCCGGCACGCTTCTCGATATGTATACTGCAAAAATTAGAAATCAATTACAGTACTAACTTAGTTAGTAGCCCCGTTAATGATTTTAGGGAGAAACTTAAGAAACTATTCTATAATATAAGTTTTCAAATGCACAACTCATGAATTTTTTTTAATTTGACCCCTCGAAAAAAAATAAATAAAAAATTTAAAAAAAGTGCTTTTAATGTGCTTTCCATGCAGAAAAAAACACACACAAATAGCGTGCTGTGAATTAAGTGATATTCTATGACGATGGCCAATAAAAAAATTAATTTTTGCTTCTTGAAATTTAATTTCTTTACAAGCTTTCCCGTCATTTATCACAATCTACGAAAGCCAACCTAAATACTAGAATCGGGTGTATTCATATTCATATTCATATACAGTAGACTCCCTCTTAACCGGCCACCTCGGGACCAGAGCCTGGCCGGTTGACCAAATGGCCGGTTAATCCGATGTGCAGGCATTTCGTGAGAGAAACCAAGTATTTTTACGTGTATGTATGTACTACATACATATATTCATTCATATATCAAACATATGTACAGGAAGGTGTATATTAATAAAGATCACGATGTATACAGTTGAAAAAAGTAATATTTATTTCAATTTTTAAATATTTTACAAACATGTTTTAAAAAAATCGGTAACTTTCTTCTGTTTCTAACCTTCTTCTGAAGGCTGTGATGCACCGATACACAAAACAAGGTACGAGAGAGTTGTTCCTTCCCCCGGAAAAAAAAGAAAAGTGGTGGCCGGTTAATACGACGGCCGGTTAATGCGGGACCGGTTAAGAGGGAGTCTACTGTATTCATATTTTATCAAAATTTCATACTTTTTATTACTGGATTTTCATAAAATTAGTACTTTAATAATGTATTTTTTTTTTAAATTTTAGTAATTTTTCAGCATATTTACCAAAAATCAGAAAAAATATAAAAATTTAAAAACAAAAAAATGAATTTCTGGAAATCACAACCTTTTTTGGTATTTTTGTATAATCAAAAAACCAATACGTATAAATTTTATTAAAAGTTTAAGAATTTCATGAATTTTTAAATGAGGTTTTTAAATTCTTATTTTAGTTTAATTGCTAGATTTTCAAATTTCTAGATATTTCTAAGTTTTTGGTACTTTATCAACGTTGATAAAGATATTTAATTTTTTTAAATAATTAATCAAAAATTTATAACTTTATAAATAAATTTCAGGAAATTAATGATTTTTAAAAAATGAATTAAGGGTAATTTACGTAATAAAATTTTATAACAATATTTTTATTAAAATCATTGAAAAAAAAACCTCCCCCTCTGTTATACTTCCCCTTCAGTTATACTTCCCCTCCCTTCTACTTCTCCTCGCTTATACCCCCCTCCCTTATACTTCTCCTCGCTTATACCCCCCCCCCCTTATACTTTCAATGTATAAAGATAGGGGAAGTATAACAGAGGGGAAGTTTAAGGGACCGAAAGTATAACGAAGGGAGGGGAAGTATAAAGGAGGGGGAAGTATAAGGAAGGGAAGTATAAGGGAAAATAACCAAATAAATAAGTTTGGCAAAATTCTTCTCTAAAACAAAACAAAAAAATCGAAAAAAAAAACTCGGAAATTAAAAAAAAAACTCGGAAATTAAAAAAAAAACTTTAAAAATTTAAAAAAAAATAAATAAAAACTTCCCCCTCTGTTATACTTCCCCTCCCTTTAACTTTCCCCTCACTTATACTTCTCCTCTCTTATACTCCCCCCTTATACTTTCAATGTATAACGAAGGGGGAAGTATAAAGAGGGGGAAGTATAACAGAGCGGGAAGTATAGCGAAGGGGGGAGTATAACAGAGGTGGAAGTATAACAGAGGGGAAGTATAACGAAGGGGGAAGTTTTAAGGGACCGAAAGTATAACGAAGGTAGGGAAAGTATAAAGGAGGGGGAAGTATAAGGGAAAATAACCAAATAAAATAAGTTTGGTAAAATTCTTCGACAAAAAAAAACTCGGAAAATTAAAAAAAAAATTGAAAATTTTTGAAAAAAAACCTCCCCCTCTGTTATACTTCCCCTTCAGTTATACTTCCCTTCCCTTATACTTCCCCCTACTTCCCCCCCCCCTTATACTTTCAAAATTTTCAAAAAAATAACAAAAAAAACTTGGACAATTTTTTTGAAAAAAAAAATCCAACTGACTTATAAAAAAAAGTACCTATCTTAAAAAAAACTTTAAAATGACTTTTAAGAAGTCATCATAAAAGAATGCAACTTCTGATAAAATATGAATATGTTAGTATTCATAAGTTTTAGCTTAATGAAAATATTCAAATTAGTATTTATGAGTATGAATACACCCAACTCTTCTCAATACTTCACTTCTATGGGGAAAATCTTTTTTCTTTTTTTTTCCCCGTAAAAAGGGACTTACCTTCATAATCTTTACGTGGTCTAATTTTATTGTTTCTGATCAATTCAGAACCTCGCATATCAGGAGATGAGGCCTGTAATTGATTTACAACTATAGATTCAAGGACAAAAAAAAAAAGTTAAAAGTTTTGTCCGGTGTTCATTTTTCGAGCGATGAGAAAATTCTCAATCGAAAAAAATTTGACGCCGTTTTGAATGAACCACTCGTTAAATAAAAGACAAATCAGGGTGAAAAAATATTTATTCCGAGTTGATTTTCATCGAAAAGTGTTCGGCCTTGTCATTATGATGCCGTAATACTTGAGGACGACGAGATTGAAGAGCATCGTAAAAGTCGTATAAGCGATAAACTTTGGAAATGGCATGATGACCATCATGAGGAAAAATCCTATCGTGATTATTCCGAGCAGATAATTCCAAGGAGGTTTCGAAGATTTTCCGGTATTACTGGGCTCACATGACTCATTATAGCCCCTATCATACTATTAGCTCTCTGAAATTTTTTTTTATATAATTCAAAAATAAAAACTGTTTTGTCTTTTATTGAGAGTGAACAAAATTTTTAAAATGGCACAAATTTTATTTGCAAAGCTTACAGTGCTGAGTCAAAAATTGGTTGTTTCGAGCAATAAAATTGAGTGAGGTCATTTTCAAAATCGATGAATGATTTCTTGAAGAAAAAACAATAATCAAGATAGCCTTATTTGTATGCATTTTTTTAATTTACAAACTGAATTAATTTTGAGCGAAATAGAGGGTCTGAGGGAAAAAGATAAAAATGGCTGCAGATTCCGAATTAAGAGAAAAACTGACGATAATTTTGACAATTTTTATCTCAAAAATATTGATTTTATGAAATTTAGCCAAAAAAAAGCATTTTTATGTCAAAAAAGGGACCCCGAGTAGACTATTTTATGTAAAATGGATGGAAGGACCAAATTAGGCGAAATTGGCTGTTTTCATGAAATTTAGCAAAAAAAAAACGGCATTTTCATGAAATTTATCAAAAAAAAGGGCATTTTCATGAAATTTAGCAAAATAAAAGGGCATTTTCATGAAATTTAGCAAAAAAGGGCATTTTTATGAAATTTAGCAAAAAAAGGGCATTTTCATGTCAAAAGTTGACCCAGAGTAGACCCTTTTGCGTGATTTTGCCTGCAGAGTCCGATAAAGAGACTGAAGAAGATTTAGTCAATTTTTACCAAGAAACTCTAATTTTTATGAAATTTACACAAAAAATTGCATTTTTTTTTTTTTTTTTTTGCTAGAAAAGGGACTCTGGTCGACCATTTTAGGTAAAATTGGGTGAAAATCCGAAAAAAAAGAGAAGTTGACGAAGATTTAGTCGATTTTTACCTCAACACTCTTAATTTTCATGAAATTTAGCGGAAAAAATGGCATTTTTATGTCAAAGTTGACCCAGAGTAGACCCTTTTGCGAGATTTTGGCTGCAGAGTCCGAATAAAGAGAGTGACAAAAATTTAGTCAATTTTTACCTAGAAACTCTAATTTTTATGAAATTTACACAAAATGGCTTTTTTTTTTGCTAGAAAAGGGACTCTGGTCGACCATTTTATGTAAAATTGGTTGAAAATCCAAAAAAAAGTGAGAAGTTGACGAGATTTAGTTGATTTTTACCTCAACACTCCTAATTTTCATAAATTTAGCGGAAACTATGGCATTTTTATGTCAAAAGTTGACCCAGAGTAGGCCCTTTTGCGTGATTTTGCCTGCAGAGTCTGAATAAAGGTAAAACTGACGAAAATTTAGTCAATTTTTACCTAGAAACTCTAATTTTTATGAAATTTACACAAAAAATTGCATTTTTTTTTTTGCTAGAAAAGGGACTCTGGTCGACCATTTTAGGTGAAATTGGGTGAAAATCCAAAAAAAAAGAGAAGTTGACGAAGATTTAGTCGATTTTTACCTCACTCTTAATTTTATAAAATTTAGCGGAAAAAGGGCATTTTTATGTCAAAAGTTGACCCAGAGTAGACCATTTTATGTGATTTTGGCTGCAGAATCCGAATAAAGACTAACAAAGATTAGGTTTGTCAACTTTTACCTCAAAACTCTTAATTTTTATAAATTTAGCGAAAAAAAAGGGGCATTTCTTCGTCAAAAACCTAGGAGGGTGTCACAATACATAGCTTTGTTCCAACCGCAGTTTGAAACTTCTGGGCATTTGCACGTCTGATTTGTCAGTCTCTTCAGATTCGACGACAAAAGGTTTCACGAGTCCAAATCCTTGCGCATGCTCCAGAAGTGTCAAACCAGTTTCAAACAACTGGAGCACGCAGAAGGATTTCACGTATAATTTGACTTCGATGACTTCAGATTGACAGACAAAAGTTCGAACGATCTTTGACGTAATCCTTCTGCGCATGCTCCAGAAGTGTCAAACCAGTTTCAAACATCTGGAGCACGCGCAGAAGGATTTTCACGTCTTGACTTCCGATGACTTCAGATTTGACGGACAAACGATTCGAACGACATCTTTGACGTCCAAATCCTTCTGCATGCTCCATTTCAAACTACGGAACAAAGCTAATAACTTCTTTGAAGAAGTTAGGTTATTTAGGATGGATCTATTGTGCGCTTGAAGAAGTTAAAACCAACGTTTTATGGGATATGACGTTTTCCCAAGTTTTTAGACTTAGTTTGCAGAAGATGCCCTTTGGGCAACACTGATTTTTTTATGTTTATAGACAAAAATAAAAACAAAATTGTTGTCTTATCTTTTCCTTTATCTCCAGAAACCCCCAGTTTAGCCAATTTTTGGTTATTTCAAGAGGAATTTTATTGTCAAAAAATAATCGTTTCGCTGAGAAGTGAGTTTATCTAAATTTTTGAAACAAAAACTCGTTTCTCTCAAATTATCAATTTTACAGTGAATCATAAAAATCAGTTTTTTGGCCCATAAGCACCAGATTTTTGGTGTTTTTCCAGTTTTGGTGTTTTTTGGAACAAAAAAGGTTGTCTGTTAGGATTAAGTCTATGATCAAAAGCAGTTCAGATTTAACAATAATTTGTGCCAGTTTTCACAAAAAATATTGAGAAAAATAAAGGTTTACCTGTTGTTGTTCCGGTGTTAAATGGTTAGCCATTGAAGTTATGTAAGGGTAAAATGCGTGGGGGAATGAATTTATAAATCAGTTGTTTTTTTGGAATAAGAAAAATTTTTAAAAAGTTACTTTTAACACGAATTTAGAATGTAGCATTTTTGTAAATTTTGACGGGAGATGATTCAGCTTCGACGCCCTTCCGGTTTCCGAATGGTGCCCTCAACAAAAACTCTTTTTTACGCCGGAATTTCTTCACTTGAGGTAATTTTTCCGTCGCCTTTTTTCCCTTCCTTTTCTATAAAAATAAGGCCGGCTTTTTGTTTATAATGTTAGAGGCGGAAGTCTTTTCATTTTCGCGAGTTCAATCGCCTTTCTACGACTACGGATAAATAACTAAACCCCACAACAAAACTCCTTGAAAACAAGTCAGCTGATTTTTTTAACCCAAAATTTTAATTTTTTTCTCAAAAAAATCATATTTTTTCAAAAATTTTATTTTTAAATAAAACATTAAATTTTAAACTTGACAATATAAACTTTTTAAAAATAAATAAAAAAAGGGAAATTTTAAAAGCATCTTAGTTTAGTTGGCCCGCCGCTTTTCATCTTTAAAAAAATGAATTTTTAAAAATACAACCATTAAAACATTTTTAAATATTAAAAAACTAATAAAAAAAAGGAAAATTGGAAAAAAGTCGAGTAGGGGCAAAAAAGGGAATTTTAAATGCTTCATAGTTAGGATGGCAAAACTGCTTTTGTACAGCTGTGTCATTTTCATGATTAGAGTAATATTAGAAAATTAGAAACTTTTTATCAATTCTCGTGTTTTTTAAACGTTTTTTTATATATTCTAATTTCGAGTCTCTTTTATTCTAAAATTCAGCTTTAAAGAAGTGGATGTATTTTTTAAATAATTCTCTTTAATTATTATGAAAGATTGTGAAAACAAGGTTTATGTCCTGTTATTTCTTTTTTTAATTAGTTTTTTGAGAATTTTTCACTCTTAAGAAATCGATTTTTTAGTTTTCCTGATTATTATTGTTGCATTGCAAAATGTAAGCCAATTTTTTACGCTTTCTAATGTTCAATGTTTTTTTTTTTCTTATTGAGAATTTGTTTTTTGATTATTTTAAGCAGAGTTGGATGTATTCATATTCGCTAAGTATGAATACTGGTATGTATTTTATGAATTTTGCATTTTCATCATAAAATGTAGTTACAAATTCATAGTGTATTATGAATAATAGAATTAACCTAAGTAGTTCAAATTCTTAAAGAAGAAGAGAAAAACATTTAGGGAATATGTGATGTATTCATAAATTTTATAATTATTATTCATTATTGAATATGAATACACCCAACTCTATTTATAAGCCAATGGTTGCTATGGTATTGTTGTCATAAATGCTAATTGATAGAAAAAGGTTTTTTAGCCTTGTTTGATTTATTTATTTAACATATCATTTTTTTAAATCTTCTTGAAAAGGCGTTTTTGGGGTCAGTTTTGAAGAAAATGACGTTTGGGGGGGGGGGGGGTTATTTTCAAGAAAAATAAAAATGGAAGAAATTACTTAAATGTCTGTCTCATTTGATTTTCAGGCGTTTCCCCCTGATTAGCGAAGAAACATTATTCTAGATTTACAGTTTTGGGCATAATCATAACTATGATTATGATTATAATCATCTTTTATGAATTGTAATTATGATCATAATTGTAATCACAACTAAAATGTGATTATAATTACAATCGTAATCATAATTATAATAACATTCATAATCCAAATTTTTTTTAATTACGCTCGTAATCATTTTTTTTTTTTTTTTTATTAATTTATTGCGTATGGAATCCGCAAGGGGGGTGATTTTTGATCAAATAACTTTTTTTCATGATTACGCTTGAAATCGTACTTTTTTCATGATTATTCTCGAAATATGACTTTTTGTGTAATTCCGCACCTGAATATCACCTTTTTTTTGCGTTTTATATTTATTACGTAATTATGATCATGATCACATAATTAAGGTTTGTGATTACAATTATAATCATAATTACACCTCATAAACATGATTATTCATAATCATTGTTATAATATGCCCGATACTCGTAACACATGATTATAGTCATAATCATTGTTAAAATGCCCGATTACACCTCGTAAACATGATATCATAATCATTGTTATGAATATGCCCTTACACCAAAACACATGATTATAATCATAATCATTGTTATGAATACGCCCGATTACACCTCATAAACATGATTATAATCATAATCATTGTTATGAATATGCCCGATTACACCTCATAAACACTGATTATAATCATTGTATGAATATGCCCGATTACACCTCATAAACACATGATTATAATCATAATCATTGTTATGATATGCCCGATTACACCTCAAAACACATTATAATCATGTTCATGAATATGCCCGATTACACCTCGTAAACACATGATTATAATCATAATCATTGTTATGAATATGCCCGATTACACCTCATAAACACATGATTATAATCATTGTTATGAAACGCCCGATTACACCTCATAACACATGATTATAATCATTGTTATGAATATGCCCGATTACACCTAAACACCTATAATCATTGTTATGAATATGCCCGATTACACCTCTAAACACATGATTATAATCATTGTTATGAATATGCCCGATTACACCTCATAAACACATGATTATAATCATAATCATTGTTATGAATAGCCCGATTACACCTCATAAACACATGATTATAATCATAATCATTGTTATGAATATGCCCGATTACACCTCATAAAACATGATTATAATCATAATCATTGTTATGAATATGCCGATTACACCTCATAAA